>CAKNXH010057090.1:34402-56646 GCA_932178445.1 Andricus quercusramuli
CGTATTTTAAAATATTATGCATTACCATAGCTTCCTCACTCTTCAATAACATTTATTAATATTGTAGGTCAATCGATTCGACTCGAATCAACACATCTTTTCTGTTTTTGCATCAACTTTAAATTATGTTAATGAAAAAAGTTTTACTATAAAAAACCGATTTTCAAAATATATAAATTACCATAACTTCCCTACTCTTTGATAAAATGCATTATTATTATAGGTCAATCGATTCGTTTCGAACCATGGAATCTTTTATATTCTAGCATCAACTCTGAATTATGCTAGTGAAAAAAGTTTTACTATAAAAAACCGATTTTCAAAATATATAAATTACCATAACTTCCCTACTCTTCAATAAAATGTATTATTATTATAGGTCAATCGATTCGCCCGAACCAAGGAATCTTTTAATTCTTGCATCAACTTTGAATTATGCGAATAAAAAAAGTTTTACTATAAAAAACCGATTTTTAAAATATTATTGGGTGCTAGAAAAAAATGCAATAAATATTTTTAGAAATCCTTCGGTCAGTTTCAAGATATTAGTGAAGAAAATAAGCTGTCCAAATTTCATCAATTTATCTGCAACCGTTTTCTAGTTATCGTGTTCACAAAAAAGGGTGACATCCACACATCCACACACACACACATCCGGACAATTGCTTAGAACATTGTATTAGACATTTTTAAATTAGGGAGGGTTTAATTAAATGAATTTAAAAATTTTGAAAAATGTCACCATTACAAAGCTTCCTCTATGAGGAAGCAAAAGCAAAATCCCCAAAAACCAAATTACGACAATAAAAAACAAGAACGTAATAACAATTCCAATAAAGATTCCCAAGATAAAACAAATTCCGATCAAAACAAAAAACATAATTTTAATTCACACACAAACATTACAACAAACAATAGTAATTGTTATAACTGCCGTGTAACGGGTCATTTTAAAAGAGAATGCCCATATTCCACATACAACCAGGGAAACTGGAGGGGCGGGTATTAGAACCAAATATATTACAAACTAATACCGAAACGCCAGAATACTTAAATTCGGATAAAGATGAAATAACGGAAACTCGTTTTCATCTAATGACAAAATTCGAAGGTAGCTTATTTCGAATACTAGTGGATACAGGTGCCACACATTCATACGCTGGCAAGGAATTGCTGGAAAAAATCCAGAACTCCAAATTTTCTATTTTTAAACCCGTCTCGCAAAAATTAATAGTAGCGAACGGCGAAACAGTCGACATAATTGGGCAATTAGTAATCCCAATTAGAGTCGGAAAACACACAAAACATGTAATGTTCAGGTTAGTCCCAAAATTAAACTCCGTAGGTATCTTTGGCACAGACATGCTAAAAGCCCTACGGATGACCTTAAATTATCACTCGGAAACCTGGTGGTTACCAGGGAGTCCCCCCACCTACTATCCTATGGGAGCTTATCCAAAATCGCTCCCCACCCCAATAATTGAAAACAAAGCCGAAACTAAACCTGAAGCTACAACGATAGAGAATGAAGAAGGTAAAAAGGTAAAGATTAGGAATAAACCATTGGGTAAAAAAGAAGAAAATGTAAAAATAAATACTAAACCGAAATTCGGAGGAAAAATTAATTTGAAAAGTACTAGAGACCTTATCAAAAATAATTCAAATTTAGAAGATATCGGAATCCCCCTAGTACCTATCAATCCTAGCCAATCCCAAAAATCCAAAAACGCCCAAATTCCAGTTAGAAACCCCACTAAGGATATCCCAAGCCTAATGAGCATTCCAATGAGCAACAAATTCCAACCCCTAGAGAGCATCCCCACCCTCGACACTAGCGACGACTCAAGCACTCAAGACTCAAATACATTAGGCAAACCAAGAATCAAAAGGAATGATAAGAAAAATAATTCGGGAAAAATTTTTTATAACAAAAAATTCGAGGAAAAATATAAGGATAGCGACAGTAACCTTTGGGAAAATGAAAAAGTTACTGATCAAAATAAAATAAAAAGGAAATCTCAAAAAGTAAATGAGAGCAGTGAAACAGAAAATAGAAACCAATGGATTAATTTCAAAAATAACGCAATAAAATTGCATAATATTTCAGATAGGTTAGGAAAACTCGACGAACAAAATTATTGTCTACCAGAAATTTGCGAAGGAATTGTCGAGCTTAACGAAAGCCAACAATCCCAATTAGAAAACCTTCTAGAAAACAGAATAACCATACACCAGGGAAAAGAGCATAGGGCGACTCATTTAACGAAACACAAAATTGACGTCCAGGGCCACGACCCCATGAAACAGCGATATTAACACGTGAGCCCAAAAATTAAGGAAATAATTTATCAGACAGTCGATAAATTATTAGAACAAGACGTAATCGATCCGTCTTGCTCTGATTGGTCGAACCCTACAGTGATGATCAAAAAACCGGGTAAAGATTATAGATTATGTTTAGATTTGAGAAAGGTTAATAATATTACTAAAAAAGACCTCTACCCGATCCAACTCATGACAGAAATATTGGACACTTTAAGATCGGCAAAATTTATTATTTACAAATACTTTTGGAAGAAAATTCAAAACCCATAACAGCATTCACAGTCCCTGGAAAAGGCATGTACCAATTTAAAAAGATGCTCTTTGGTTTAAACAATGCTCCAGCCACTTTCCAGAGACTGATGGACAAAATTATTACTCCAGATTTAAAGCCAAACGTTTTTTGTTATTTAGACGACATAGTGATTGTGACTCAAAATTTCGAAGACCATTTAAAATATTTAAATATCGTATTAGATAAAATCAATGAGGCAAATTTAACGATTAGTCCGGACAAATGCGAGTTCGGCTGCTCGGAAATCAAATACTTAGGTTTTAAAGTTAAAAACAAAGGACTCCAAATAGACGATGAAAAAATACAACCAATTCTAGAATTTCCAAAGCATAAAAATATTAAACAATTACAACGCATGATAGGGATGGCCAGTTGGTACAGGAAATTTATCCCACACTTTGCCGAAATAATAGAACCGATGAACAGACTACTGAAAAAGGATAAAAAATGGGATTGGGGATTAGAACAAGACGAGGCTTTCCAAAAAATTAAAGACCTTTAAACTTCAGCACCAATTCTGACCTGCCCAGATTTCACACAACCCTTCCAACTCGAAATTGACGCGAGTAACACGGGGTTAGGAGCTGTAATTACACAAACAATCGAAGGTGTCAATTACGTAATCGCTTACGCGAGTAGAAGCCTAAACGGTGCGGAATCGCGTTACTCGGCATCTGAAAAAGAATGCCTGGCGGTAGTTTGGGCCATACGAAAATTTAGGCCATATTTAAAAGGTTACAGCTTTAAAGTAATCACGGACCACTTAGCTTTGAAGTGGCTCCATAACCTAAAAAACCCCACTGGCCGATTAGTCAGATGGGCATTAGAATTACTAGAATATGACTACGAAGTCATATATCGTAAAGGTAGTTCAAACCTAGTCCCTGATGCCCTCTCGAGATCAGGAGAACCAAAGAAAAATATAGCGTTCGTGTTAGCTTGTAGCGTAGAAAAACCAAAAGCGGACGTTAATGACAAAACAGACGACTGTTACTCTAGAAAATTCAGACAAGTTACAAAAAGACCCGAAGAACAAGAAAAATGGCGAATCAGAGATTCGCAACTCTACTTTTACAGAACTGACCCACTTAAATCTACTTTACTACCAGACTCAAACCCCTGGAAATTAGTCGTACCCAAAAAACTTAGAGCTCAAGTTTTACGGGGAAATCACGACGAAACCCAGGCAGGACATTTAGGCTCAGAGAAAACTTACTTCTGGCCAAGGGTATATTCGGACATTATCAATTACGTAAAAAACTACCAGACTTATCAAAGAGTAAAACCGGGTAACCAAAGTAAAGCGGGATTGATGGGAAAAAGAATCGTCGAAGAACCATGGACCATGATTCCTGCAGATATCATGGGCCCATTACCGATTTACAAAAAGAGAAAGAACCAATATTTATTAGTTTTTGTGGATCTTTTCACAAAATGGGTCGAAATAGTCCCGATTAAAAAAGCAAACGGAACAACAATAGAGTCAGAATTCCACAAACGCGTTATTTCACGTTGGGGAACACCTATGATTCTCCACACCGATAATGGCATGGAATTTGTAAATAAAACTCTAAGAGACTTGACAGAAAAATTCGGTATCAGGCACACGAAAACGCCAAAATACTACCCCCAAGCAAACCCAAACGAGCGATACAATAGGACAATCAAACAAATAATTAAAACATATTTAGACAACGATCATTCCACCTGGGACGAACACATATATGATCTACAATTTGCAATTAACACTAGTAAAAATTCATCAACACAATTTACCCCAGCATTCTTAAATTTAGGTCGCGAATTAGAACCAATCCAGTCAGTCAGAAAAAATGTTGAAAACGATAGCGAAATAGAGTTCCAAAGTGTGGACAAATGGACAGATAGATTAAGAAGGTTACATATTATAAAAGAGGAAGTCCAGAAAAATTTAAACAAAGCGAACGAAAGACAGGCTAACAATTATAACTTAAGGAGAAGACCGTTGGAGTATAAAATAGGTGACAGGGTACTGAAAGTAGTAAAAAAAACTATCAAATAAGGCCGACAAAGAAGCAGGTAAACTTTACGATAAATTCGAAGGTCCCTTTATCATTAAAAAGAAAATTTCCCCAACTATTTATGAATTAAAAAACCTTAAAGGTAAGAGAATCGGAGAATGGAATATAAATGATTTTGAATTAGAAAACGTAAATACAGATAATGGCACATAGGCGTGGAAAATATTAATGAGTTTAAGTAAAAATATTTAGACTTAAACAAGGGCAAAAATGGCACTGGATCAATAGCATTAGTGACACAAACGAACTTGAAAAACTATGAACAACACTCTGAACACAACTACTGTAAAACGACTCTAACGAACAATTTGTAAGATAACAGCATTCTGACTCCCATTGCAAGACAGAAGTAACAGTCTTCTCTGAGAAGAAAGAAAAAGACGATAATACAAAAAGGAATAGAAACCTTAGAAAAGAAGTACAAACAGCGGAACGCAGAATTAAAAATGCTACAACTTTCAATGGGATTTACAATTTTAATAATTATTAACTAAATAAAACAACAACAATTGAACTCAAATAAAAACAAAATCAAAGGACAATCGACTCTACAAACAAGAAATCTCCACGACAATCGACTAAACGGACGGATTTTTCGTTTTTCTCTTCATATTTGTTTCAGAAAAAAGATACCCATGGAGGAGAATCAGAAGAGAAAAAACAACGAGAGAAAAGGAACCTTGAGCACAAAACTAGGGACAATTGTTAAGAATTATAATATCAGTTTCGCGAAGGAATAATACTCAAAGTTATTTAGATACCATGTAACCTTTTTGGCAACAAAAAACAATTTGAATTGAAAAAAAAACTTTACAACTTCAGACTCCAACAGACAAATTTACTCATACTAATGAAACCGAAAGATGATTACTGACTAGATTTAACATTACTAAAGCAAACCTCAAGAGAAAAACAGCAGATTTGCAAACTTTTGTTTCAATGTCTTTTTTGAGACTATATCAGACTTGAACAAACAAATAACAGAAATTAAAGGTATATACCCGAACCCCCGCGGGGGAGGGGGGGGTGTAACAGAATTTGTACCATAACATGGGACTCGGCACGACCCTGCGCGAAAGGGTTGCCGGGCCGCACACGAGACGGAACGGAATCCCCCGAGGGGACCCGAAGTCCCGAGCAACAGCACAGCAGTTGCTCAGTCTGAGTTTGCTCGTCTCGGGGAACAGTGTTTTGTGCCAGTGTCCTGTGCCTCTTGCTTTCGCTTCGCCCGCCTTCCTGACGAAGAGGATTTCCTTCCGCTTTGAGCGGCTCCTACATGTACCACCATCTCCACGACGGCTGCATTTCCGGGCCCCAGCCTAGTCTTCGGGGTTTATCAACCGGTCGCCACGTGCTGACGACTGCATCATTGTAACTCGTAATAAACGCAATTAATTTTACATGCTCGCCTCATTATTTTGTTCAACCCTATTTCTCAGCGCCTAAATCCACCTTCCTTCCCTCGATGTTACCTCCGTAATATGGTCTTATGATCAACCGTTGATTTTTTTTACGGTTTGCATCTGCTAAAGTTCTCGCTGCATTGTACACACCACAATTGATAGTCCAGAGGTCGGATTCTTCGAAAAAATCTTGACGAAGCTCATCATCCAGTTCAGTCAGATCTTTGGGCTTGCGAGAAACCTTAATGTTGATGTTTCTCCGAGTCCTGAAGCATCGTTCTTCGTCTATTGGATGCCTGTTCGCGGTTGGTCTCATTGTCGCCACTTTTTCTCTGTTGCCGGCTTGTCCTGGCTGCGGTAGAGTAGGCGCTTCGCTTACATAGCCCCTTTTTCGAAGTTGTTTGGCACGGTTTCGCAGTCGTAGACGCGAAAAGTGCGAGAGCTCTGAGTGTATATATATCCTATTTAATAAATCTCGTCCAGAAAAAATCTCGAAATCTATCCAATTATCTTGAAACATATCGCAATCTCTCGAAAGCTATCGAAATCTCTCGAATTCTCTCGAATTCTCTCGAATTCTCTCGAAATCTATCGAAATATCTCGAAAAACTTTCATAATAATTCCTTTTAATGTTATTTGCACTCTACAAGGAACATTTAAACGTTATCGAAACATCCGTACATTTTATCCTTAACATAAAATCTCTAAACGATATTGTTGGTTTCGATAGTGACGATTATATCATTTTCGCCTGTTACGCACGAGGCATCAGTGTGTTAGAAAGTGATGGAACGTGTCATGATTTTTCGTTCTTCAGTTGAAGCAAAGATGTTGAAGTCATGGATTCCAACGGAGCTGCGTTGATTTGCGCTTGCATAGATTGTAGTGACTTTCATTGGCTACAGTGCGGGTCTGCATTTGAATTTTAAATAGGTACGCGAACTGGAGCAAATTAGTGTCATTCAGTCGAAGCATGCGCATGTCTTTCGGGATCACTGTTGAAAATAATAATTTAGTAATGCGATCCGCTATACAATATGATGAATGATGAAAGAAATAAAGTTGGTGAGTAAGGAGAAGAGTATCAGATAGTAAAGGGTCATGGCGTGTTTCTGTTACTGTGTTAAATGGAGACAGAGATAGAAAGAGATTGGATCAGTGTTGCCAACTCTTGCCTGTAAAGTCTTTCAAAGGCGAAATACTTGAAATGAACCATAACCTTAACTGTTATGGTAGACTGTTTTTAAACTTTTTACACAAAACAAGGAATTGTCAAATTAATTATTTGTACGCTCGATAACTGTGATTTCTATTATAATTTAATTATAGTTATAATATTAAATACCATTTGTGAAACTCGTGTACGTTTCGGTTCTGCTTTAACTATAGGATTAAAATCTCCATTTCCTTATAGTGACGTATTCAAATAATTAATTTTTTGGGTTTGAATAGAAGAATGTCAGATCTCTTAAGAGACACTCCTATTTAAAAAAATCACTGATTCTTGAAGGAATTGATTTTGATAATTTGAAAGGATTTCAAAAAATTCAGTTTAAAGAATATAGGGTATTTTTTATAATCCAAGGAATTTTCAATTGTAAGGAATTTCAAAATATTTCGAAGAATTTGAAATATTTTGAGATATTATGAAAGATTTTAAGGAGTTGTCAACTGATTTCAAAAGATTTCAAATTGATAGATATATATTGTAGGAAAATATTCGAAAGAATTTCAGAAGATTCCAAGGAATTTCAAATGCCAAGAGATTTTAAAGGGTTTCAAATATTTTAGGATATTTTAACAGATTTCAAGGAATTTACAACTGATTTCAGTAATTTTATTGATTCAAAAGGATTTGAAATATTTTAGAGTATCTTAAAAGATAACAATGTATTTTCAGAAGCTTTAAAATGTTTCGAGTAATTTCAAAATATTTAAACTAAATCTTTAGGAAATTTCAAAAGATTGCAAGGAATTTTAAGTGTTCTAAAAAGTTTAAAGTGATTCAAAAGAACTTGAAACATCTTGGGAAATTTTGCAGATGTTTGTTTGAACAATTTCGAAGGATTTTAACGGATTAGGAGAGTTTTAGATAATTTCAAAAGAATGAAAGGAATTTTCAAAAGATTTACTTAATTTATAGAAGTTTAAAAAATTATTAGAGGATTTGAAAACTTTTAAAGAATTTCAAAATATTCCAAGAAATTTTCAATTTTTTTCAGTTATTTAATTGATTTCAGAAAATTTGATTCACATAAGTAATTTGAAGGAGTTTAAAAAATGCTCAGAGAATTTGAAAACTTTTAGAGTAATTCAAAATATTCCAAGGAATTTTCAATTTATTTCAGTAATCTAATTGATTTCAGAAAATTTTATATATTTTAGTGTATTAACAAAAAGTTTCACAGCATTTTCGAATGCTTTACAACATTTTAAGGGATTTTAAAAAAATTGTTAAGGTTTGAAAACTTTTAAAGTATTTTTAAAGATTATAAAGAATTTTCAGTTGGTTTCAGTAATTTACCTGATATCAGATGATTTTAAAAGATTCTGAGTCATTTTCGAAAGCTTTAAAATGTTTCAAGTGAGTTTAAAGATTTCAAAGAACTTGAAAGATTTTAGGGAATGTTTAAAGATTCGAAGGAATTTTGTATTTACTTCAATAATTTGAAGAAATCTCAAAGGATTGGAAATATTATAGGGTGTTTTGGAAGAATCTAAGGCATTTTCAAGAGATTAAAATAAGTTCAATATATTTCAAAAGATTTTGAAGGATTTGCAATGTTTTAGGGCATTTTAACAGATTCTAAGGAATTTTCAATTGATTTCAGTAATTTAATTGCATTTCATAGAATTTAAAGAATATAAAGTAATTTTTAAATATTTTAACTGATTATATATTTTAGGAAAATATTTAAGAGAATTTCAAAAGATTCCGAAGAATTTTTTGTTATTCCAATAATTTGAAGAAATTTCAAGGGACTGGGCAATCTGAAGAGATGTCAATAATTTCAAGGTATTTAAAAAGATTTTAAAAGGCTTAAAATATTTTAGGGCATTTCAAAAGAATCCAATTTATTCTCAAGGGATTTCAAAAATTCGAAGGAATTTCGACAAAATTAAAGGATTTGAAAACTCTTAGAGTTTTCTTTAAGATTCCAAGGATTTTCATTTGATTTTAGTAATTTAATTGATTTCAGTGGAATTGGAATATTCTAGAGTAATTTAAAAGATTGTAAGGCATTTTCGAAAGCTTTGAAATGTCTTTAGTGATTCTAAAAGTTTTAAAGGCCTTGAAATATTTTGGGAAATTTCTAATGACTCCAATGAATTTATTTTATTTGAATAATTTGAAGGTATTTCAAAGGATTTGAAATATTTTAAGCTGTTTTAGAAACTTTTATTTGATTTTGAAGAGATGAAAAAAATTTCAAGAATCCAAGGACTTTTCAATTGATTGCAGTAATTGATTTCAGAGGATTTTAAATATTTTAGAGTATTTTAAAATATTTCAAGGCATTCAAGAAAAAATTTCAAGTTTCAAGGAATTTAAAAAAAGTTTCAAGGACTTAAAAATCTTTAGATTATTCTAAAAGATTTCAAGGAGTTTTCAATTAGCTTCAATAAGTCAATTCATTTCAGAGGATCGGAAATATTTTTGAGTATTCTAGAAGACTCCAATTGTAGAGGATTTAAGAACTTCTAGAGTATTTTAAATGATGCCAAGACATTCTCGAAAGCTTAAAAGAGTTGCAAGTGATTTTTAATGGATCGAAGGATTTTTATTATTTCAATAATTTGAAAGAATTTAACAAGAATGGAAATATTTTAGGGTGTTTTTAGAAAATTCAAGGGATTATGAAGAGCTTAAAAAGAATTCAAGGAACTCCAAAATATTTTCAAGGATTTCAAATATTTTAGGGTGTTTTGCAAGATCTTGAGAATTTTTAAATTGATTTCAGTAATTTAATGTTACTCATAGGATTTTAATTATTCTATGGCATTCAAAAAAATTCTAAGGCATTTTCAAGAGCATTAAAATGTTTCAATTGATTTCAAAAGATTTAAAAGTATTTCAAAACTTTCAGAGTATTTCAAAAGATTATAATGAATATTTGATTGATTTCAGGGGATCTGAAATATTTTAAAGTATTTAAAAAGATTCTAAAGCATTTTCAAGAGATTTGAAAAAATTTGCATGGGGTATTTTATCAAAGAGTTTCTGAAAATTTCGGAAATGAACCTCCTATGCCAGGTTTTAGGGTATATTAAAAGATTCCAAGGAATTTTCAATTGATTTTGTTAAACTGATAGGATTTGAAGTGATAAGATATTTCAGGGTACTTCAAGAGATTCTGAAGCACTTTCAAGAGATTTACAAATTTTAAGGCATTCCAAAATATTCTAAAGTTGTTGAAATACCTTAAGGTATTTTTAAATGATTTCAGTAATTTGAAGTAATCAAATTCTTTATCTTTTTTCCTCCGTTATTTATTTGTCTCTTTTGAGCCGAAAAGGAGGTATTTTGGAAGCCTAATTCTGATTTGTGAATGTATTTAATGCTCTTTTTGTATCAAATTATTCATAAGAAAGAAGATTTCATTTCAATTTCAAATTTAATAAAACGATTCTCACTATTTTTTGGTTTGTCAAAGGGGCACTTTGAGAAGATTAGAAAAATTTCTAGAAATTCCCAAGGCTTTGACTGATTTTAAGGTATTTTGATACATTTTCCAGGATTTCAGAATATCATCAGATTTCATGTAACTACAAGGGATATTATAATATTTCAATAGATTTCTAAGTATTTATTCACAAGAGTTCATGGATTTCGTATGATTCCTAGAAGATTTTCAAATACTTCAATGTATTATCAAAGATTCCTAAGAATTTGAAAGATTTTAGGATATCTTAAAAATTTCCAAGGAATTTTCAATTAATTCAAAGAATTTGAAATATTTGAGGTATTTTTAAAACCCGAAGGAATTGCTAAGAGCTTCAATATATTTCAAAAGATTTTAAAGGATTTGAATTATGTAAGGGTATTTTCAAAACTTTCGAGGGATTTTCAAGGACCTTACAAAGCTTCAAGTGATTTCAAGAGCTTCCAAAGAATTTTAAATAATTTAGGGAATTTTAGAAGATTAGAAAGTGATTTATAATGAGAGTGTTAAATTAATATGAAAATTTTTATAATTATTTATTATTTCATGATACTTTAAAAGATTTCACGGGATTTTTTAAAATTTCTGAGAATTTCTCTGTTTTTGGAGGATTATAAAAGCTTTCTAAGTTTTTGAACAAATCTCAAATATTTTAAGAAGTATCGTCAGATTTAATAGAATTGCACGAGATTTCATTTCGAATTCATCCTGAATTCTTATAAATTCTTTTGAATTGTGCAGAATTGTTTCGATTTTTTTTAATTCACGTTAATTCTTTCAAATTCATTTAAATCTACTGAAGTCAATGCATATTTTTATTTCTTTTTAGTTTTTCTTTAATTCATCTGGAAGTCGGTACTTGTGTCACGTCCCGTGACATATATATATTTTAATATATTTATTTATATATTTACATATTCGCATGCTTATACTAATAAATACTTAATAAATACAGAGCGAATATCGTGCACTGTGTAGTGCAGCTATATACAATTAAAAAAAAAGTTGAACAACCACCGCAGGGTACCACTAAGAGCTACTGCCATCTAAAAAGAAAATGTCAATAGCCCCCAGTAGAACCGGGGTAAAATACACCTATGGCCACGTCTTACATCCGTGAGATGGGTGGTCACAGGGCACGTCGAAATCACAACGACAGGCCGGCGAAACCCTCGTGTGTCTTGAGGACACGAAGCGACCCAAGGATGACAGCTTTCTGCATCCATCTCGCAAGTGCCTTGGCATATTTTTGGCACGCGGGTATGGCTTTAAGGTTACGAACCAGTGATAATTTAGCACCTCCGAGAGCACCTATCACAAGGACAATTACTCGTACCGAATATTTTGGGTACAGTCGTTGCAGCTCTCTTTTAAGGTCTTGATAACTCTCCTCTTTTTCTTTCTCCTTTGCAGTGATGTTGTATTCGGACGGAGCCGAGAATTCGATCACGAATATCGTTCGTTTCACGAAGTCTTGGAGAACAATGTCAGGCCTCGAGTGCGCAACGGAGACTGCTGCCCGAAAATCGTAGTTCTAGAAAATCTGGCACTTCTCGTTTCGGACAATTGACTCTATATCCCTTGGAGCGTTCGGCAGGGCGGGGTCGCGACCAACACCGTAAGAGCGACAAAGGCGGTAATAAAGTACTCTTAGGGCCGCATTATGTCTATAGATATACGTTGTTCCTGGGTGGGTCGGACACCCCGATAGTATGTGTTCTAGGTACTCAGCGTGTGCATGACACGCTCTGCACCTATCACTGGGAACTTCTTGACATAAAATGCGGGCGCGGTATGCTAAGGTGGAGATCACACCGCCCTGGCATGCGAAAATGAAGCCCTCTGTAACTGAATTGAGCCCTGGTGATTTGAGGAAAGCAAAAGTTTGCTCCTTTGACAAGGACTGTTTTTCTTCATTTCTGTGAAAGTTTACGTGCATATGCTTGTCGAGTAGCTCTTGGTGAAATTTTCTAACCTCTGCTTTCTTTACTTCGGCTTTTAGACGTGAAGCATCTAGATGAAGTAATGCACTTTCCTCACTTCTGATGTTGAAATTCAGGCCAAGGGCCTCGGCAGCTTGCTCCGCGGCTTTGTAAAGGAACACTCTTTCGCCAATCATCTCGTGGTTTCTGACCATCTTTAGGAGAGGATCTCTGCCATTCGCAACTATGTAAGCTGTACTTAAAACAATTCGGTTATGAAGACATTGGAGGTTCAGAAGTCCGCGTCCGCCTTGACGGCATGAAATGTATAATCGTGGAACTGACGAATTGATATGCAAGCTTTTATGCATATGCATGATCTTACGCGTGGTGACATCAAGGGCCTTAAGCTCGTTCTTCGTCCATTGAACCACCCCAAACGAGTAGAGTAGAACCGGGACGGCAAGCATGTTAGTCGCAGATACCTTGTTCAACGCCGACAGATTGGAAGACAAAATCTGTCTAAGAAGATGCTTGTATCTGCTTCGGAGAGACTCCTTCACTGATGTTACGTCCTGAATGCGGCTTTGAGGCACGCCCAGGTATGTATAGGTCTCTCCAGTGTTAAGATGTCTAATAACACTTATATCTACAAGCTCAGGGTCCTTCGGAACGCCAGTAATCTTTCTTCCTTCAAATGAATTTTGGCATACTTGTCCAAACCAAAGTCCATCCTAATCTCTCCTGTGTAGTTCTTGACGATATTTATAGCAGTTTGAAGTTTGCTTTTACCAGCGGCATAGATCTTCAGGTTATCCATATGAAATACATGAGTTACCTTATGCTCACGCTGATTAGTGTCGCCACAGAGGTGTCCAGGAGAATTTCGTAGTGCGAGAGATAGAGGCAGAAGTGTGATGCAAAAAAGCAAAGGGCTCATACTATCCCCTTGAAAGACGCCCCTCTGGAAGGTGACCTTGTTCGTCGTCAGACGATGATTCCTAGATGAGATGGTGAATCTAGTTTTCCAAAGAAGCATCAGTCTCTCTATGCATCTCACTATGTGTGGATGTACCTTCAAGCTTTCCAACAGACAGATGATAAGTCTATGAGAGGTTGAATCGGAAGCTTTCCGGTAGTCAATCCAGGCCATTGACAGGACGCGCTGATGGGCGGCAGCGTCCTTACAGACACACCTGGCAATTAGCAAGTTCTCTCGACAGCCTGCTACACCTTTTTTCGAGCCTTGTTGCTCGTACATCTCTCGCCATACAGGCTCAATTCGTCGAACGATCCTGTTGTTTAGGACAGCTGTAAAGATGTTATACAGTGTGTTTAAACAAGTTATTGGCCTGTAATTCTCTGGTCTGGACAAGTTGCCTTTTTTCGGTAGGAGTATAGTGCGTCCTAACACCAGCCATTGCGGAGTTAGCGTCTCCGACTTTATATATGAGGTGAATATGCGGGCCAAATGTTGGTGTATAAAACTAAACTTCTTTCACCAAAAGTTCTTAATACAATCTGGTCCAGCACCGGAAAAGTTCTTCGTGCCTCCAAGTGCTTTTTTCACCTCTTCGGCAGTGACTGATGGGCACTCCTCCTCAGATTTTAATAGGCTGTCGCAAAACTCCTTGAAGCGGATGATATTGTCAGTATCTTCTTTCAACTCTAGTGTTTTCGAGATCTTGTACATATCTCTCCAAAAAGTCTCTACCTCCTTGGGCTTGGGTGGATTTTTTACAAAAACAGGGGGATCACTGAAGAGGCGTGATGGGTCAGCAAGAAACTGTGGATTCTCCCTGTTCCATCTCTCCCTCTTCTGTATCCTCCTCCTTGCGTCAGATAACAGCCCTATTTTGTCAACAATATGCTGCTTGATTGTCAGCAGCTTTGACTTGTTCAGTGTGTGATTCAAGGTCCTTAGTTCTTGGGCGAACTTTCGAACCCTTTCCGTGAACGGTGTACCAGATGTTATGTAGTCAATCACACATTGAACACGGGACGCATTCTGTCTTGCCCATACAATTTTCTTGTTCAGTTGATGCAAGCGTCTTCTGGTCTTCTGATCCATCGTCGGTTTCAGCTTTCGATTTGAATCAGCCAAAGCTCTCGCAGCACCATAAACTGAGCAATTGATGGTCCAGAGGTCGGACTCTTGCGAGATATATCTCCACGAAGGGAGGCATCCATTTCAGCCAGATCTTGGGGCTTAAGAGGAACTTGCATGTTGATGTTCCACCTTGTACTGAAATTGTGATCATCTTCCAGAAGGTGCCTGCTTCCTGCGGTTGGTCTTAATGTCGTTTCGTCTTCGTCTGCAGCTTGTTCAAGCAGCGGTTGAGGAAGCGTTCCGCGTACATATCCATTTTTCCGGAGGTAGTCGGCTTGATTTCGCAAAGACTGATGCGAAACGTATTGAAGCTCTGGGTGTTTCTGGCACCACAGAGTATGCATACGCGCCATAAAGCCTCCGCGAACAGGGATAGTACTGGCATCGTAGCAGTCTAGCACGTCATTCTTAAGTTGATCCGTCCACTGAATGTGGGCGTTTCGCCGGTTCGTCGTCGTGTTTCCATCTAAATTATTTTCAGCATCCCGAACTCTAGGATGATCGGCATTGTTTGCCGATCCATTGTCGGGTGCTCTGCGCGTTCGATCTTGTTGAACCGCATCTACAACATTTTGGTGGTTTGTTGGTTTCATTGTTGTTTCCACGAGCAGCTAGGGAAAGGGTTTGTCAATCCTTGTAGAGCCCCGCGTGCAAGGATAAGGCTGATACTCTGAGACGTCGCCCGGTTTTTCAGAGTCACCGTTAAAGACACCTCACCCAGGTGCCATGCAGCTTTCGGCACGGTTCTCACACTTTCGCTTAGGGGTTATTCCTTCGGGACCATCCCTGGACAATTGTCCGCGACTGCTTATTAATTATTGTACCCATATTCAGCAGAAACCCTTGGTACGGGGACCCTCTATCCGCAACCCGAGGACGCGTTCGGTGGCTCTGTCATAAGTCCTTCGGTTCTATTCCAAGGGAATCGAAACTGAAATCGAATGGTGCAGAATTGTTTCGATTTTTTTTAAATTCACGTTAATTCTTTCAAATGAATTTAAATCTACTGAAGTCAATGCATTTCCTTATTTCTTTTTAGTTTTTCTTCAATTCATCTGGAAGTCGGTACTTGTGTCACGTCCCGTGACGTATATATATTTTAATATATTTATTTATATATTTACATATTCGCATGCTTATACTGATAAATACTTAATAAATAAAGAGCGAATATCGTGCACTGTGTAGTGCAGCTATATATATAGTTAAAAGTTAGTCATAAGGACAACCGCAGGATTTCACCGGGAGCGGGTGCTAATCTGAAAAATTGCACCCGCTCCCAGCGAAATCGCGGTAAAATTTCAGCTGTAACCACGTCTCACGACCGTGAGATGGGTGGTTACAGTCTGCGCGAATTCAATACGATGATCCGGCGAAATTCTCGTGCACCCTGAGGGCACGGAGCGACCCAAGGTGCTGTGACGTTTTTGTCCGCTGGTGCAAAAAATTCGATAACGTACATGGTTCGTTTCTCGAAGTCAAGAAGAACCATGTCAGGCCTCGAGTGCGCAACAGAAACAATTGTCGAGAATATGAAGTTCCAATATATGCGGAACTTCTCATTTTCGACAATTGACTCTATTTCTCTAGGGGCGTCCAGCGGAGAGGTATTTGGGCTAATGCCGTAAGAGTGACAGAGATGGTAATAAAGCACTCTCAGTGCCGCATTGTGCCTTTGGATGTAGGTTGTACCCGCATGAGCTGGACAACTGGATAGTATGTGTCCTAGATGCTCGGGGTGTTCATGACACGCTCTGCAGCTATCATCGGGAATATCTTGGCTCAAAATATGGCGACGGTATGCTCGAGTGGAAATGACACCATCTTGACATGCCAAAATGAAGCCCTCTGTGCCCGACTTCAATCCGGGTGATCTAAGGAAAGCAGACGTCAGCTCATACGACATCGACTGATCTTCCACATTTCTGTGGAAGATGCCGTGCATCTTCTTGTCGAGGAGCTCTTCGCGGAAGTTTTTCTCCTGTGCTTTCTTAATCCGGGCCTTCAGGAGTGAGTATTTAAGATGGAAAAGATTTGATGCATTTTGCTCACCCCTGATATTGAAGTCAAGGCCGAGTGTTTCAGCAGCCTCTTCTGCTGCTTTGTAAGGAAACGCCCCTTTGCCTACTTCTTCGTGTTTTCTGATCATTTTAAGAAGAGGATCTTGTCCATTTGCGACAATATGTGCTGTACCCAGAATAATCCTGTTGTAAAGACATTCAAGATTCAGTATTCCACGACCACCTTGACGGCGTGAGATGTAAAGTCGTGGAACAGAAGACTTAAGGTGCATGCTTTTGTTCTCCAAATGAATAGAGTACTACTGGGATGGCAAGCATGTTCGTTGCAGATACTTTGTTCCTCGCCGACAGTTCGGAAGACCATATCTGTCGGAGGAGACGTTTGTATCTGCATCGGAGAGTATCCTTTATAGATGTTACGTCCTGAATGCGGCTTTGTGGATTTTGACATCTTCTCCCCTTCATTAAGAGCAGTTTTCACTGTTACGGTTACAAGAAACACTTTACATTTCTCGATTAGTAAATATTACATTTCTTTTTTCTGCGTGTGTATAATAACCTTTAGCATAATAAATTGCAAATTTGGGTCTCGGGCCCAACACACTATTGACACTTTTTTTTTAAGCGATGACGCTGTTCCGTTACTATTTCGAAGAAAATACACTAAAGATACGATTTTCGAAAGAAAAACACGAATTTATGAACCAAGAAAGATTTTTCAAACAATAAAAAAAGCTTTCACGAAAACTAGTAAATGTTGAACAAAATATTTAAATTTTCAATTAAAAAGATGAATTTTTAAACAAGAAGATTAATTTTCTATCATTTTGAACGGAATATGTACATAAATTTTCAACAAAGTATTTGAATTTTAAACTAAGAAGATTAATTTTCTACCAAAGAAAACGAATTTTGAACAAATGACACAAATTTCCACCGAAGTACTTTGGGCAATGGATGTGATATTTGAGATTTGGTTTGATTAATTTTCAGTTCATATTTTTTCGCTTCGAATTTTTTGACATACGAGTAAATGGTTGAAGTTAAAACCAAAATGAACTATTTTTAACCACAAATAGAGCAGATATATCTTAAACTTTAATATTGTTACTAATGGAAGATATTATCTACATTTTGAAATGACAATTAAACAATCATAAGAAGGAAGTACCTCATAAAACGATGAAAACAATGCTTCATAAAAATAGTATATAAAAAGCGACGTAAGTCCGACAATGTAAACCAAATATTTTGTGCAACGTTTTTGTATCATTACTTATATAACATATGTAGATTTAAAGAATAAAATATGTAAGCTGGGCCAGAACACAACAGAAATATCAGGATCTGCAAGTGGTTGTTAGATTTAAATCAAACTTCGTAAAACTATAATGCTGCACTTAATACTTTTAATCATTTTATGACAAATATTTTACATACGATTTTTGTCCGTAGAAAGAATCGATGTAAAATTAGACATATTCTACAAGTACAGCCGCAGAATATATCAGGTAGGAAATATATTTCTAGCTTGAATTATGCGATACGTAAAAATAAATTATTAGAAAAAAGTTAAAAACAGATTTCCGCAGAAGAAAAAAAATTATATTTTTTTGAAATTTCTTTGTTTAATTTAGCGTTTAATGAGAGAGAGATTATAGCGTTTATAAAGGCCTGGAAAGTTCTATAGAAACGATAATTTTCTTCTTATAATACAAGAATTTACTTATTTTTACGTAAAAAACAACAGATTCGATAAAAATGTTCATGTATTTCCAATCAATCTTTTCTACGATACTTTGCAAATATACAATAATTATCAATTATTTGAACAATATTCATTATTAAATTCAGAGTTTAGCTATTTGTCAACGAATAGGCTACATTTTTTACAGAATGAACTAAAAATATCTTTCCGATGACCTTTTTCTGTAATACTTTGTAAGTTGCCAAGTATTATTAATTATTCAAACAATTTTTATCAGGAAGTCGTAGACAGCTAAGAATGTCTTTTCCAGGACTATTTCCTACGATACTTCGCAAATTTATAATAATTATCAATCATTTAAACAATTTTCATAAACATGTTCAGAGTTTGGGTATTTTTCAAAGAACAGACACAATTTGTTTACGGAGACAACTAACATTGTGTTTCCGATGATCTTTTCCATGATGTCTTGTAAATTTACAAGAATTCTTGATTATTGAAAATATTTTCATGCTCAAATTAAGAGTTTGGCATTTTGTCGAAGAAACCCTCTCGTCAAACCTCCTACTCGACATTAATTAAAACCGACGTTAAAAAGTAGCGAATACACAACCCTGTCGTATACGTCGCAGATCGTCATCCATCCGAGTACTATGCACGCTCGAAATGTCTTGACATCTGGACTCTTATCGAATCGAGATCATTTACTGTGTATTTCTATGAAAATTGGTACGCGCCGACATTTTATAGGTTTTTTTTCTAAAGTTGCATGAAAATGTTTTGAGTTGCACAATTTTATTATTTATCCTGCATCGTCAGAGGGTATCCATGCGAAGCCGTGTACAAATCAAAATTATTGAAGTAAAAATTAATTTCATGGTATTTTATTGAACTTCATTTCGAAATAAAATAATCACATGTAAATAAATTGGTCACGTGCGGAGCGCGCGTATAAGGCCGCAGGATTTCGCCGCAGGATTTCGCCGGGAGCGGGTGCTAATCTGAAAAATTGCATCCGCTCCCAGTGAAATCGCGGTAAAATTTCAGCCGTAACCACGTCACACGACCGTGATATGGGTGGTTACAGTGTGCACGAATTCAATACGACCATCCGGCGAAAGTCTCGTGCACCCTGAGGACACGGAGCGACCCAAGGATGACCGCCTTCTGCATTCTCCCTGCAAGTGTCTCAGCATTTTGTTGACACGCAGGGATGCTTTTCAGGCTATTCACAAGTGAAACCTTGCAACCTCCAAGAGCGCCGATGATCAGGTCGATTACCTTAACAGAATATTCCGGGTATAACCGTCGCAACTCCCTTATAAGGTCTTTATACCTTTCTTTCTTTTCTTTCTCCTTCGCTGTGACGTTTTTGTCCGTTGGTGCCGAAAATTCAATAACGAATATGAAGTTCCAATATATGCGGCACTTCTCATTTTCGAAAATTGACTCTATTTCTCTAGGAGCGTTTAGCGGAGAGGTATTTGGGCTAATGCCGTAAGAGTGACAGAGGTGGTAAAAAAGCACTCTGAGTGCCGCATTGTGCCTCTGGATGTAGGTTGTTCCCGCATGAGCTGGATAACTAGATAGTACGTGTCCGAGATGCTCGGGGTGTTCATGACACGCTCTGCAGCTATCATCGGGAATATCTTGGCTTAAAATGTGGCTACGGTATGCTAGAGTAAAAATGACTCCATATTGACATGCCAAAATGAAGCCCTCTGTGCCCGAATTCAATCCAGGTGATCTAAGGAAAGCAAACGTCAGCTCATACGACATCGACTGATCTTCCACATTTCTGTGGAAGATGCCGTGCATCTTCTTCTCGAGAAGCTCTTCGCGGAATATATATATATACATATATATATATATATATATATATATATAATTGAAAAAAAAGTTAAACAACCACCGCAGGGTACCACTAGGAGCAACTGCCATCTAAAAAAAAAATGTCAATAGCCCCCAGTAGCACCGCGGTAAAATACACCTATGGCCACGTCTCACATCCGTGAGATGGGTGGTCACAGGGCACGTCGAAATCACAACGACAGGCCGGCGAAACCCTCGTGTGTCTTGAGGACACGAAGCGACCCAAGGATGACAGCTTTCTGCATCCATCTCGCAAGTGCCTTGACATATTTTTGGCACGCGGGTATGGCTTTAAGGTTACGAACAAGTGATAATTTAGCACCTCCGAGAGCACCTATCACAAGGACAATTACTCGTACCGAATATTTTGGGTACAGTCGTTGCAGCTCTCTTTTAAGGTCTTGATACCTCTCCTCTTTTTCTTTCTCCTTTGCAGTGATGTTGTATTCGGACGGATCCGAGAATTCGATCACAAATATCGTTCGTTTCTCGAAGTCTTGGAGAACAATGTCAGGCCTCGAGTGCGCAACGGAGACTGCTGTCCGAAAATCGTAGTTCCAGAAAATCTGGCACTTCTCGTTTCGGACAATTGACTTTATATCCCTTGGAGCATTCGGCCGGGAGGGGTCGCGACCAACACCGTACGAGCGACAAATGTGGTAATAAAGTACTCTTAGGGCCGCATTATGTCTATAGATATACGTTGTTCCTGCGTGGGTCGGACACCCCGATAGTATGTGTTCTAGGTACTCAGCGTGTGCATGACACGCTCTGCACCTATCACTGGGAACTTCTTGACATAAAATGCGGGCGCGGTATGCTAAGGTGGAGATTACACCGTCCTGGCATGCGAAAATGAAGCCCTCTGTACCTGAATTGAGTCCTGATGATTTGAGGAAAGCAAAAGTTTGCTCCTTTGACAAGGACTCTTTTTCTACATTTCTCTGAAAGTTTCCGTGCATATGCTTGTCGAGTAGCTCTTGTTGAAATTTTCTAACCTCTGCTTTCTTTACTTCGGCTTTTAGACGTGAAGCATCTAGATGGAGTAATGCACTTTCCTCACTTCTGATGTTGAAATTCAGGCCAAGGGCCTCGGCAGCTTGCTCCACGGCTTTGTAAAGGAACGCTCCATCGCCAATCATCTCGTGGTTCCTGACCATCTTTAGGAAAGGATCTCTGCCATTCGCAATATGTAAGCTGTACTTAAAACAATTCGGTTATGAAGACATTGGAGATTCAGAAGTCCGCGTCCGCCTTGACGGCGTGAAATGTATAATCGTGGAACTGACGAATTGATATGCAAGCTTTTATGCATATGCATGATCTTACGCGTGGTGACATCAAGGGCCTTAAGCTCGTTCTTCGTCCATTGAACCACCCCAAACGAGTAGAGTAGAACCGGGGCGGCAAGCATGTTAGTCGCAGATACCTTGTTCAACGCCGACAGATTGGAAGACCAAATCTGTCTAAGAAGATGCTTGCATCTGCTTCGGAGAGACTCCTTCACTGATGTTACGTCCTGAATGCGGCTTTGAGGCACGCCCAGGTATGCATAGGTCTCTCCAGTGTCAAGATGTCTAATAACACTTATATCTACAAGCTCAGGGTCCTTCGAAACGCCAGTAATCTTTCCTTTCTTCAAATGAATTTTGGCACACTTGTCCAAACCAAAGTCCATCCCAATCTCTCCTGTGTAGTTCTTGACGATATTTATAGCAGTTTGAAGTTTGCTTTTACCAGCGGCATAGATCTTTAGGTCATCTATATAAAATACATGAGTTACCTTATGCTCACGCTGATTAGTGTCGCCACAGAGGTATCCAGGAGAATTTCGTAGTGCGAGAGATAGAGGCAGAAGTGTGATGC
>CAKNXH010057090.1:60798-92140 GCA_932178445.1 Andricus quercusramuli
ATCGTAGGCTTTTAGAGGATTCAGTCCTTCAGCCGACTGCCGGCGTTTGGAAGAATTTGGGACGAAATCTATAGCTGGCGTCCATATGCCTGGTTTATTTAGACATTTGGAAGAATATTCAGCTATTCTTCTGGAAGCCTGACACTTTTTAGACTTTCACCGGAATAATTTGAACTCTGAACACACTTTTTTCGTCCAATTTAATCAATTTTACTATTTCAAATGGTAACTTGTGCAAGGATGATCGTAAATACGGCTATTTTACGTTGTCATATTCACTAAATTCTACAAAAGATGCGATTAGAATTTAAATCATGCATTTTCAATGGTGAATCCAGGCATTAACTTCTTTCCGTAGCTGAATTGCAACATAAAAAGAAAACATAAAATCATTATTCTTATCATTTTGTTTGTAATTAAACTCATCATTTAATTATTCAATCAATATAATGATTTTTTGATCAAGTGATTATTTAAATAATTATGCTTTTCTTTATTGTTTGTCATTAATAATATTATATCATTATAATAAGGCAAATTGAAAAACAAATAAATATTTCCCTTCGAATCTTGTGGAAACATGAACTTAAATTAAAAGACTTTTCAAATATATGACATAAAATCATTATTCCTATTATTTTATAAATGTATATTTAATTAATTGGATGAACATTAAAATAAATTTAAAGAAATGTTAAATAGCAATTTAATGTGTTTTAATTCTCTATGGCTAGTTTCCTGTAAAAGCTTAAAACGTGTCAGGCTTTCCGAAGAATAGCTGAATATTCTTCTGGAAGCCTACAAAAACCAGGCACCTGGACACCAGGTATATATTTCGTCCCAAATAATAATCAATACACTAACCATCGCACGCTATTAAAATTCGTCTTCGCTGTGGGTTCGAACCCCCTACCTACGCATTCGGAATTCGTGACAAAGCCTCGCGGCTAACATAACTTGAAGTATGAAAAAAATCTAAAATATAAGCTACAACTGTGCAGGGCTGTGTGAAAAATTTTTGTGATTTGAAAATTCGAGTTTAATAATTTCGGAAATTGGAAATTTCTGGTAGGTTCTAGTAGGTTCAAGATCAATAAGATGTTAGATAGCTATATTGAATAAGTTTATATAATGCAGATAAAATTAAAGGCTTTTATTGAAAATAATTTTAAAAGTTGAATTCCTAATTCTATATTTTTTGAGTAGATTGAAGAAGATATGAAATTGGAAAATTTGAATCTATTTCAATTTTTAAAGTTGAAAATTAAAATCTTAAGTTTTCCAATAACCGACACATCTCTAAATGTTAAGTACACTACCCGGGTGCACCCTGATGTCGACTCACCATTGGTAGTTATTTTGGCTATTGATACAACTTAAATTTTAAAGAGTTCTCCTAGAATACGTGCTAAACGACCTGGTGCCCGTTCCGGTGCACCCCGTTCGTCAAATCACCATTGGTAGTTATTTTAGGGGTTGAAATAATTAACATTCTAAAAATGTTCTCGTAGACGACGACTTGAACGACCTGGTGCACGTTCCGGTGCACTCTGATCGTCGACTCACCAGTGTTAGTTATTTTGGATGTTGACATAATTTACCTTTTAAAGAAATTCTCGTGGAATACTGCTAAACGACCTGGTGCACTTTCTGGTGCACCCTGATTGTCGACTCACAAATGGTAGTTATTTTGGATGTTGACACAATTAAAATGTTAAAAAAGTTCTCATAGCATACGTGCTAAGCGACTTGGTGCACGTTCCGGTGCATCCTGATCGTCGAGTCACCATTGGTAGTATTTTGTCTATTGTCACAATTTCGATTCTAAAAAAGTTCTCGTAGATGACGTCTTGAATGACCTGGTGCACGTTCCGGTGCACCCGGGTAGTGGACTTACCATTTAGAGATGTGTCGGTTATTGGCAAACTTAATATTTCAATTTTCAACGTGTGCTAATGTTCTCTAAGACTTGGATTCTTTTTTTTCCCCCGCGGGAGCGATGCGAAAAAGTCGCTTCCTGAGCACAGTAGCGACTGCGCAGCTACAATTCAAAGAACTGAAGTCTATAGATCTTATATTGAAGTAGCTCACAAACACTCAATACTTCGAATCGAATTTCTATGAAATTTTTCAAGATTTTTAAAAGACTTTTTCTATACATTTGACTATACTACATGTGATTACAAACTTTCAATACCTCAATTGTGATTTCTATGAAAGTTTTCAGCATTCTTTCATGAATTTCTCTATATATTTTATTAAACCTCTTCGAATCGAAGTTCAATATAAAGTTTACAGAATTCTTGTAGAGTTATTCCAGATTTGTTGTAAATTAAATCCTGAAAGTTATACAGAATATAGAAAATTTGTTCAATGTTTGCTCTCATCCCCGACTCTTGAAATAGTTCAAGAAAGTTTAATGAACTTTTTTTCCGTGTAAGTCGTAGCGTACACTGTCTGGCCATAGGCGCGTAGACTATAGAGCACAGAAGCACGTGGAAACTGGAGGACATAGCTATAGATAGACTGAAAATATTACAAGCCGTATAGTATATCTATATATACTTGTGACGTATGCGTATACACAGATGTCCCAGCATACAGGGACGTCGACATAGGCCCTATCAAAACTCAATGGACCAACTTGAGTCAGTTAGATTAGTTAGAAATTAGAAGTTACAGTTCCGTTCAACTCTTCTCTATTTCCTACGTGTTTCTCCGATTTGACTGTCCAGTTTCTAGTGTCTCAAACCGGTATCTCTCGCGTGTTAGTGTGTGTGGCCTTGTGACAGTGTTGTGCACCGGGGAACCCGAATCTGGGATTTCCCAGCTTGGAATGCTTCGTACCAATTCCATCCTGAATTGGACCCACTATTGTTTTCATTGACAATTGGAGCCCTCTAAACACCAATCAAGGATTTACCTAATTTTGATTCACATCAAGGTGCACAACCCCTTCTCCCACACCACTACACGGAGATATCAGAAAATATCTACATTTCATTCGATTTTTCAATCGAATCAATGACCGGTAAATCCTAATTCTAATAACTCTAATTTCTTTCATCTAACTCTTTTGGGTCATAATACATGAGTCTCCTTTATTTTAAAGGTCCTGGCCAAGGATAAGAGACAAGTCTACAAGTCTTCCTTCAGCTTCTTTTGCTAAACCCTTAGTTATCAATACATGTTAATTGTAATAATTTATAATAAATTGTTCAAACAAATCTTCAATTGATTTATTGGCTACTCTTGCCCCCTCCCTGTGCGAGATCTTCGATCTTAACTAAAACGAGGAACCTAATTAAAAAGGAAGTTATATAGCGTTTTCTATGACGTAACATAGAACCCTTTTATGGTGCATCGGCCAGGAAACCAAACAAAAGAGAGCCAATATATAATTAGTTTTGATAAGTTTATTTTATACACATTTTTAAGCACAAAGAACTTGAACGAAGACAGGTAACTTACAACAATTACATTTCATATATTATTGCTGTGAAATACGTCCGAATATTAGTATAATCAATGCTGAATAAAAAACCTGTAGTTTTAAGGAACATTCAAAAAACAATTACTAGGAATCTTGCTAAATGAAACCCTCAATTAGCTAAGCAAGTAGAATTAAATAAGAACGGGCTTGAGAGTGATAGGAAAAAAAATTAATATTGACAAAGAATTAGAAAAACTAGATTTGGAATTTGGTAGTGATACTTTAGAAAATAGTAATTTTGACTATTCTGCATTTATCTATCTTGGGAATACTACCTTAACCAACGCAAATTCATGTTTAATTAGTGGTTCTACAGATTAAAATAAAACTTTGACTATTGATGACGTGATCGATTATCAGGCTAATGTAAAATCATTATTAAGTTCAACGCTCTCTCAGCTAATTAGTAAGGAAGTAACAAAAGAAAACTCATTTCCTGATTTGAATCGCGAATCAATAATAAGTGAGCACGATAGTGACGACATAGCAAGCGACGAAGACTCGACAGCACAGAAAGACATGACACTGCCAACCAATCAACAAGTTTCCCTCCGCGACGTGCTCGGATTAATCCCTATTTTTGACGGAAGTAACATCCCTTCAGCTCATTTATAGAGGGATGTAGAGAAGCAAAAGCGATAATTCCCACACAGGCGCATGAGAATCTTGCTAGATTAGTTAGAAGTAAATTGACCTGAGACAAGTTTGACACGTTTGAAACAAATTTAGAAGATGATGTGGTTCAATGTTTTTGAAGGGTATACGTTCAGAAATAGAGATAAGATTGAAAGATAACGCGAATAAAACTTTCAAAACTCTTATCAGTGAGGCTCTAGAAATTGAAAGAAAATTGAATGCGTGTTCAGAACTGCAAAAAAAAGCCAATTAAATCTTCAGAAGAAGAATCATAATCGCGAATCATTACAAAAAATACTAAATTCAATGTTGCTCAGGACGCTAAAATAGCACGTTTAATTTTCGGAAGACCAGGACATGCTACAGAAAAGTGTTACCACCTCGAAAAATTTCGACAAAAAATTTTTTACGAAAATCTTGTTGATTCAAATTCAATCCTAAACCAATTTTTACCAAATACACCTCAAAGAAATTTTGTTAATCACAATAAATAGAATCCTGCACAAAATCCAAACTTTGGCCCCGACAAAATCAAAATTTTAGGTCTGGACAAAATTCAAATTTTAGACCTGAACTAAGCGAAAACTTTGTATATAGACGAAATTAAAATTTTGGATACCGACAAAATCAAAATTTCAGTAATCGACAAAATCAAAATTTTAGATACCGACAAAATCAAAATTTTGGATATCGACAAAACCAAAATTTTAGTAACCGACAAAATCAAAATTTTTGAAACCAACAAAATCAAAATTTTAGACCCAGGCAGAATCAAAATTTTGAGCCTGGACAAAACCAAACGGGAAATCCTGAAAATACGAATAATCAGCAGATCCGCCCATATCCCACCCAAGTATCTAAAATTATTTGCAATTTTTGTAATTACTCTGGTCACATCGCTAAGGATTGTTATAAAAAGATTAGATATTTATGAAATCAACAAAGCCCTCAAAATTATACGCAGAACCAGGAAAACTCCAACGCCATTCCCCCAATGGGTGCTGGGAGGAAGGCGCCAACCCATTTACTAAAGCACCTATAGGAATTACGAGTGAGGAAAATGATATCAAAATTCATACCAGTTGGAATAATAGGATTCCTTCGATCATGGTATCTGCCGTTGGTATAGAAAACCCGGCACGTATGATGATTGACACTGGTGCCGGTCGAAATCTAATTGAAAGAAGTGCGATTGACTCCGAAATAAAAATAAATAAAAATGAAGTGGTGAGACTAACAGGAATCAATGATCTACCTGTCTATACTCTAGGTCGAATTGAGGTTGTGATACTTGGATTTTTAACTACACTAAATATAATTCCTGATGACGTACCAGTAGATGAAGATGGAGTCTTGCGCTCTGAATTTTTTCTTAATAATTAAGTAAATATAAATTACACGTATAAATGTATTGAAATTAACGATGCAACTTATCCTTTTGAAGAAACTGGCGTTATCACAATCCCGGCACGAACCATTAAACCGTCAAAGTACGTGGGTTAGCTTTCGCAGATGACAAAATTGTTATGGCAGAATCAGTCGAGGACTCGCAAAGAATGTTGAATAAACTTAATACAAGAATGAAGAACATGGGCCTCAAAATTAACGTGAATAAAACGAAAATAATGGTGTTTGAAGGTAAAAGTGAGGAAACAATATGCAACATTGTCTGAAGTGATGAGAGATTAGAACAAGTTGACAAGTACGTATATCTAGGTAGTCTATTCACTAACGACGGAAAAATAGATGGTGAGTTAGATAGGCCCATAAATAAGGGTAAGCAGGTTATAGGTAGAGCAGGGTCCATCCTCACAAATAAAAACATATCAAAAAAAGCTAAAATGGCCATACATAATTCCATATTCGTACCAACTGTACTATACGGTAGTGAGACATGGACCTGTCAAGAAAAGGAGAGAAGTAAGATCAACGCGATCGGCATGAAACCTCTGCGCATAATATGCGGGAAAACACTGATGGACAAAGTCCGAAAAGAGACAATCCTCAAAGAATGTGGTACAGGGGAGACACTAGTTGACATATGGGAAAGAAATCAGCTAAGGTGGTTATAACATCTTGAAAGAATGGAAGATGAATGACTGACAAAGCAAGTGTATAAAGGTAAAGTAAATGGCAGAATGCCCAGAGGTAGACCGCCGAAAGAATGGTTAGAATCTGTGAATGAGACACTATTCCAAAGAGACGTAAGAAGCCATAGAAACACGAGAGCTTGCATAAAAAAACGCATGGACGTGAAGGAAGCTAGAGTAATATGCCAGGACAGAAAAGTGTGGCGACAAATAGTTTGTAAACAGAGTAACAGTGGAGTGAATGATGCCTGAAACAAAGACCTTGGATACTAATGGGCCCAAGTGGGGAACCATGCATAACAACCTTGTGAGGCTCCTCAGTTGGGGTGATCGCTAGAGAGATTGATTAGCAACCTGGGTCGGAGCAGTGTTGCGGAATGAACGTGTCATTTGAATAAATAACAAGAGAATTCCAGATCAATCTAAAACATCTATACTTAACACCTATATACCTATATACCTTATATCCATCTACCGACCTATTTTATACCTAGATTCCTATTCACTAGTTTTTCCAACGGAGCAAGTCACGCCTACCCCGAAAGGGAAATGGCTTAATGGTATAATAATATTAATAATGTGAAAATAGAAAATACGGAAAAAAGTGAAGGTTGCATACCTCAATTATCAATTGGAGAAAGAATTTGTGTGTGCCCAGCCATTGTAAAAAATTGTAGAGGCAAAGCCTACATCAAATATGCAAACATAAATGAACAACCTGTACAAACAGCAATTCCTAGTGTTCAATTACAAGATTTCGAACGATGCGAACCAAACAATTAAACAAATCAATCTAACTTTTTAGGAAATAAAAATGATGAAAATTTGCCTCATTTAATAGCAGGCGAAGAAAGAGTATAAATCATTTAAAAAACTACTACGGTTGGATCATTTAAATATGGAAGAATGTGAACACGGTGAAAAATTAATTACTACAAATGCAGATGGCTTCCATATTCCGGGAGAATACTTAGAACCTACAAACGCTCTCCAACACTCAATACCAACAACAGATCATTGCCCCATTTTTTCGCGACAACATCGATTTTCCCCAGTTCATAAGGAAGAAATCATCCGCTAAGTGGATAAATTATTAAGAAACAATGTAATAAAAACCCTCCCAATCACCTTACAATACACCAGTTTGGAATGTTCCAAAAAAGCAAGGCTCACAAGGAAAATGGGAATGGCGAATGGTACTTCATTTTAGAAAATTGAATGAAAAAACAATTGGCGATTCATATCCTCTACCAAATATTCATGACATTTCAGATCGGTTAGGATCTGCTCGCTTTTTTCTGTTTTCGATTTAGAAACAGGTTTCCATCATATAAAAATGAGTCCCAAAGATGCACAAAAAACTGCGTTTTCAACCCCTTATGAATATTACGAGTTTGATAGAATGCCTTTTGGTATCAAAAACGCACTAACAACCTTTCAAAGACTAATGGATTTAGTTCTAACGGGACTTCAAGGAACGGAACTTTTTGTTCATCTAGATGACATTGTGATTTACACGACTACTTGAGAAGAACATGAATCAAAATTTAATGAACTAATGAGCCGATTGCGAAATACAAATCTTCATTTACAAGCCGACAAGTGCGAATTTCTACGACACGAAGTAGGATATTTGGGACATATAATAGATAAGGATGGAGTTCGACCTGATTCGAAGAAAATCATGGCAGTAAAACACTTCCCAACTCCTAAAAATCAAAAGCATATCAAACAATTTTTAGGTTTAGCAGGATATTACCGTAGATTTATAGAAGATTTTGCTAAGATGGCAGCCCCAATAAATCAGTTCCTTAAAAAAGATATATAATTTAATTGAACGGAAAAGCAGCAACAAGCGTTCAATATTTTGAAAGATAAATTCTGCCAAGAACCACTTTTAATTCAGCCTTATTTTTTAAAATGTTTCATTGTAACTACAGATGCATCAGGTTATCCCACAGACTGAGTACTTTCGCACGGTAAAATAGGTAAAGACCAACCATTTGCGTATGTTTCAAGATCATTAAGCGATACTGAACGTAAATACAACACGCATTGAAAAGAAGCTCTAGCGATAGTCTACTCTGTAATATATTTTCGCCCTTATTTGTACGGACGAAAATCCACCCTCGTTACAGACCATAAGCCCCTTGTTTGGTTCAAAAACTCTAAAGATCCTAGTTTTCGAATTTCAAGATGGGGATTGAAGCTCGCTGAATTTGATTGTGACGTCGTCTATAAAGCGGAAAAATCAAATGTTAATACAGATGCGCTTTCGAGGAACCCCGTTCTAGAAAATGACGGAACCTTAGGAATTAATATAATTTAGGAGAATAACTCAACATTTGAGGAAGAGAATCCTATGAATTCTATGGAATTCTTGAACTTTGAGAATCATAAAAATTCAGATTCCGAAGAAAATATCAAAATAAATAGCGAATCTTTGAAGGAAAAATTTCCTTAAATTCTTTTATAATTCAATAAGTGAGGAATCACTGAATGAAATACAAAATGAACTTTTTGATAGTCCAATATAGAGACTTCTCTATCTTTCAGTGTTACTTTCAATTCCAAAACTTATGAAAAGAAACGAATTTCTCTGTCAATCTTGGAATACTGTGGTTACTCACAAATGCAAGAAACCCGCAAGCCTTGAAAAGGAGAGGCAGACCGAGAAAAGAGGCAACCACTAGTGAGTCTCTGAATTTAAAGCAGCAAACGCACATAAACTTTGAACATGAAGATGAATCTGACAAAGATACAGAATATTTCGATAATTCAAGAAAGCATATTGAAAAGAAGAAGAAAAATTACAAAAAATCCAAGGCAGAGCCTGCTGCACAACAAGAAGAGAAGGAAAATGAAGAAAAAAATAATTTCTCAACTTCGGAAGATGTGGTCCTAAAAGGCGAAAATGTTCAACATTTTTCAGATGAAGAAAACTTTGTTAGTGAAGAAAGTATGCAAGAACTTTCGGAACCCGAGAATTTTATAAAAATTCCAAAAGGAAGAAGCGTGAAAAATCCCGAAATTTTTCAAGAGATAAATGAAGATAAATGAAAATAAAGTAAACCTCCTCCAGAACCCCCTCCCTTAAATACCCAAACACATACTGTAACATTATCGTTTCTCTAACCGGGGATCAATTTAGTGTTCATCAGTAATTTGACTTTAATTATAATTGCACTGGGCTGATTTGAGTTCAAGATCTTAATTTTACTAAAAATTATACTAATTTTTAGTAACGGTAATGTTGCATTTTAAACTTATCTCAATGATATTTATTTTCATTCGAGAGATTCGTTCGATTTGCGTTTCCGTTTTCCTGTTCAGTAAATTTCAACCAGCTATAAAAGTTGACTCCAATACTGATAGGACGTAAAAACTAGCCCTTAACATTTTATAACTAAATTTGAAAGTAAAACGAATCACAATTGAGTAAGATTAATTCTTACGATAAAAAGTTTCCCACTGATTGTTAAATCATTATTTTGGAGCAAAAAAAAAAAGGATAGATTGCGGATTCACTCAAGGGAGAGATGATTGCGTAATTATGTGATGATTTTGAGGTATTTTAATAGATCTTTCTAATAAGATCTATTTGAGATCAATACACATAATTTATCACTAGTTTTGTACTTTCATCGCACAACGAGGTCCTCATCGTGAAATAAGGTGCAGGGTCGTTACGAGAAATCACAATTTTGAATTGAATTACATTTTTATAATTGAACTTTTTAAACTCTCTTCCATTTTCCTTATTTTGCTTTGTTTATAAATCCCAAGCTCTAGTCGCACAACGAGGTCCTCATTGTTACGTAAGGTGCAGGGTCGTTACGAGAAGTGCTATTCTAAAATTTTTTTATTTGATCCTACTCGCAAAACGAGATCTTTATTATTTAATAGGGTGCAGGGTCGTTACGAGAGATTCAATTTTATTTATGTTCAAACTCACTCGTACAACAAGGTCCTGACGGTTAAATCAGGTTCAGGGTCGTTACGAGGAGCCACATAATTTTAGTTTCTATTTAAATTGAAATAAGTTCCCAATCAACATTTAATATGCAAGCATGCACAACAAGGTCCTTATAAACATATAAGGTTCAGAGTCGTTACAAACATTACATATAATAACACTTTCTTATAAATCCCTAAAAACTCACATTTATTATTCTAATTCAAAAGCAATGAATTAGAATAATTTATAAAACACAAGAAGAAAAATCTCACATATTTCAATTCCTTTGAATCAGGTGCAAATTGTTCTGTCTCCAAAGACAGGTAGGCGAAGCTAATTGAAGCTTCTTCCTCGAGGAGGGTCGAGTGAGAAGTTCCTGGTACCGATATCGGGATCGATATTTATAAGGTGCATTGGTCCCATGCTACCCCTACTTATCAGCTGATGGCGCGCGCAATCGATCGTATGATCGGATGATTTCTTGAATCCTCCCCTCGTTACACCTGCTTGTCCACTTATGAGTCAGAGGCGTACCAATACAAATGTTCGCCCGTGACTTTAGAATTTCATTATAATTATGAACATAGAACGGACCGTCTCAATACACAACAAAATGTTGTTGAGTGTCGTGATCAATTAACGATGCGGAAAGAAAATTACGCTTATTGTGTTGCTACTGAAGGTTCCCCACGTGATAACGGATCAAGAACTTTGTCTAAACGTGGTATTTTACCTAAATTGAGCCGACTTGAGAAAGGACTTGTTAAAGAAATAAAGAAAGGACAGCAGTATCATTTAGCGCTTCCTATTGAAGCTGATTCTAAAGAAAATTTGTCAGACTTATCGTCGAATTCGTCAGAATTATTGTTGGGAAAATATGAAAATTGGTATTCAGAAATATATTCAACAGTGCTTGCAACGTCAAATTAAAAAATTACTTCGCGTAAAAAATAAAAATCTCATGATAATAACGGATACGCCTGGAACCACATTCGAAAAAATTTCAATGGACATAGTTGGCCCACTTCCCCAAACAACATCATGCAGCGTAAATATCTTAATAATTCAAGATAATTTTTCAAAATAGGCTTTAGCTTTAGCGATTCCAGATGCAAAAGCTTCAACAGTAGCTGATATTTTTATTTAAAAATTTATATTCATTTACGGTTCCCCAAAAGCAGTGTTGACTGACTAAGGTTCAAATTTTTTAAGTAATGTAATGGAAAGAAAGGCAAAGCGTTTTAGGATCAAGCAATTTAAAACAACAGCATTTCATCCACAATCAAATGGGTCTCTTGAAAGATCACATCACGTGTTAGCTGAATACCTCGAACAATTTGTTTAAAAACGTTCCGAATGGAACGATTGGCTTGAATTAACCATGTTTTCTTATAATACAAGTATCCACGAAGGTACAAAGTGTACGCCCTATGAATTAGTTTTCGGTAAATTAGCTCGTCAACCATGAAATGAAACACTATCAGAGCAAGAAAAATTGCAAACTTATGACGATTACCTAACGAATTTCATAACAAAATTATATGAAATGAGAACTCAAGCGAGAGAAAATTTGAATTGTGGCTAAAGAAAAGTCAAAAATATATCGTGATCGAAAATTTAATCAATTAGAAATCAAAACTGGAGATAACGTTTTTTTATGAATTGGAAAAGAACCAAAGAAAAAATGTGATGATCTATATAAAGGCCCTTATGAAGTCCTAGAAATATTAGAAAAAGGAAACGTGAAAATTGACATAAAAGGCAAACCTGCAATAGTACAGGTCAATAGACTTAAACGTTCACACATAAAATGTCAAACCGTTAATAAGAATTAAGCGACAAGCCTTTATCATTTTAACTTCAGATGGATCCCATCCACTGTCAGCGTATAGACTCTCTTATCGTCGTTCTTATGCATCAAATTGATCTGCTCATGTTATGGCCATATTTATTTCATATGGAAATTTTCGAAAGAAATGGCAGTCATGTTCCTAAATGGGCACAAAACCTTAGAAGCATACACACAACTAGGGATATGATCTTTAAAATTAAAACCATCTTTCTTTTTACAGGCTTTCGAGAAGCACAAATAACTAAAAACTCCAACTTTCACCTGATATCTTTTCGATATTATTCCTAGTAACCCCATCTCATGCGACAACCTCGTACATCGATTCTCTTTTCTCGTACTCATTAGGCGTTCATCTTGAGCTTATTATTGATATTTAAATACTTTCCGATGATTATCATTTTTCGTCTCACAGTATCTGAGAAGGGATCTGAAATTTGCAATAAGAGTAGTCACAAAATTGATACCAAATCGATAACTTATTTTACTCAAAAAATGTCGTCAATTTCTATTTCAACATATACTATTTGCAGTTTAAAAAAAAGGAAGATCCATTTTTACAAAAAATACAGAACACATTTCAAAAATTAGAGGAAAATCAAGAAGCTTCTCTTTAGTTAGTCAAAGATAATTTATTTCTTATTCCCAATTTGATCTTTCCAAAAATTATAAATCTTTCTAAGACCATCTCAAGGATCGAAGACTTTAACAAATGTGTTGATCTTAACGGCAAGTTCAATAACTCTGCTTACGAAAATATAAGAAGAGATCTAGAAGACACGATTGACTCCTATACCTGTCTTTTACGACACCATTTAGAACTTTCACGCATACAGCTACAAACTCATGGCACCCTGTACTGTTTCCTGACTCTTTCCTTGATTTTGAACTAAACCTTTCTGCTTCTTCTTTCTTTAACATTGATCCGTTTTCGAAAATTAAACATTTTACAGTAAAAAATTGTTTAATTTGTAGGTTAACTATTACTGCACCAGGTCCATCTTAAATGTTAAAGCAACTAGACTCAGTTTCACCACCCTCCCGGCAGAAAATCCATCCTGGAACACACCACGTATTCGGTTTTTTTTTCTTGTAGCCCTCAATAAGCAATTTTGTTTACCTACCTATACAATCTTCTAACCATGTTTCTTTTCTCATCTCTCTTTATACTATTAGAAGAATAGTTCCTGCCAAATAATCACTTTTGTCGATGTAAACATTATTTTTCTAATAGGAAGCTTTATGATTGTTCTCCTTCTTTATAAGTAGTTATTTACAATATTCAATGTAAATCCAATTTTACAATTTCAATATTTAACCTCGTAAATACATATGTATCTATTCTATGATTTGAACGGAAGATTGAATGATAATTTTCAAATGTTGTAGAATAATAATTCCGAAAGAGGATTCGGATGCTGATACTGAAATTCTAGAGAATAATGATTGAACATACATAGATGATCTCATAGTTTTCATTTTTTACCATTATTGTTACCATTTAACGTGCAATTGTATTTAAAGAAGTACACTTAGCGAAATTTTTGTCCGTAAGTACCATGATTATAAGCACAGTAAAATTGACTTTTCTCCTTGTTGTCCTTTTCAAGTACATTTCAGTACAGTTGCACGATTTGTCATATTTTTGTAAATGTACAGGTTATGTTCATATGTATCTCTTTCTCTCTTATTTTTTTAGCGGAAATATTTGTACGCCTTTCAATTTTTTTCATAAACAGTAACACGTTAGATATTCTTGATATATTTATAAAAAAAATGACAATGAGTGGCAACGCTGCATATGTAATTGAATTTTACTTTAAAATTTACTACGAGAAATAAAAAAGTTTTGCTAATTACTGGTTAAATAAACGCCATATATTATATAACACCAGATAGTTTAATTCAATTCCCAATGCCACGTTATCTACAAATGAAAATATCGTTGTTTCTCTTTTACAGATAATATGGCAATGGAAAGAAACCTCTCGAAATCCTCAGCAGTACAAATAGACCAGTGGAAATAGCTAATCAATTAAAAGAAATTCCGAAGGTCTTCAAAAATATTCTATAGTTGTTTTTTTATATGTTGAACATAAAGTAAAATTTTGCAAAATATTGGTTCTGCTTTTTTTCATTGAGAGGATACTATTATATGATTTGCAAAACTAAGTGAATAACGCAAATTATCGTTTTTTAAATTATTGTTAAATTTCTTGCAATTCGAAGGTTGTGTTTTTGGGTAGCAAATGTTAGAAATGTCGAGATTGGAAGATTATCAAATTTGCAAAACGTTGCTCGGCCGGCGATAATATTAAAATTGCAATTAAACAAATTAGTTACTTTACTAAACTAGCCAAAAATTACAAAAATTTTGCAAATCGTACTGAGTTATGAACAACTTATCACCAAAGTTATATAACATTTGCAAACTCTTTACAACTTGGCAACTTTAATAATATAATTATAAGCAAATTATTATTTTATTAATTACTCCCCAGCGAAAATACCGAAGGTTTTGCAAAATGTTTTTTCTGCTTTTTTTTATTGAAAAGAGGCTATTATATGATTTAAAAAACTGAATAAATAACGCAAATTTTCGTTTCTTAAATTATTGTTAAATTTTTTGCAATTCGACTCCTAAAATTCCATAAAAAATTGCGAAGTTTGCGTTTTTGGGTAGCAAATGTGAAAAATGTCGAGATTTGAAACTTATCAAATTTGCAAAATGTTGCTGGGCTGGCAATAATATTAAAATTGCAATTAAACATATTAGTTACTCTTGTAAACTAGCCAAATTCACAAAAATTTTGCAAATCGTACTGAGTAATGATTAACTAAGTACTAACATCATATTAGATTTGCAAACTGTTTACTACTTGGCAACATCATTAATTATAAACAATTTATTATTTTGTTTATGACTTCCCAGCGAAAATACCGAAGGTTTTGAAAATTGTTATTTCTGCTTCTTTCCATTGAAAAGATACTATTATATGATTTGCAAACCCGTATGCATAACGCACACAATCGTTTTTGAAATTAATGTTGCATTTTTGAAATTCCACTCATGAAATTCCTGCGTGAATTGCAAATGTTGCATTTTTGGGTAAAAATTTTTTGGAAAAGTCGAAGTCTAAACAATATTAAATTTTCAAAAGATTGCGCGACCGGCAACAATACTAATATTGCAATTGAACAAATTAGGCAATTTGTTGAACCAGCCAAAAAATACAAACATTTCGCAAATCGCAGAAGTTGTATTGTGTTCGAAAGCCTTAAAGTTTATTTTTGAACTTAAAATATCGCATAAAAATCAATAGTTTTAGCGACACTTCACTTTCAGGATCATTCTCCGTCGAAGTGTAAATTTTATACGTGTAAGCCCCCTGGTTTCTAAAAATCGAGTAACCTCAATAATTTACCTATAGGAATGCTTCCTGTATTGAAATTTTATAAAAGCGGTGATACCACGCTGAAAAAACCAGTTCTCGTGAGATCACTGAAGTTAAGCCGTGTTGTGCACGTTTAGTACTTGGATGGGTGACCGTTCGGCATACTGCGTGCTGTTGGCCCGTCGTGGATGTGGTGAGCCCACACTTGTAGTTATTTACTACAAGAAACTATCCACCTAGAAACACTACCCGAATCGGGTCAATTATTGTGGTTATTCTATTTTTGGCAATCGGGGGGTTTCACGTATAAAATGTACACTTTGATGGGGAATGACCCATCAACAGAATTGTCAATCATAACGCGAAGGACAAAACACAAAATTTAGATAATTTTCGTTTTATAAGAAAATGTCTACGTACCTTTCGGATACAATGTGTCTGTATATATTTCCTGCACTTTCTGTTCTTTAATATTCAGATTTTTGGATTTATATATTTTACAGTTGAAAGGATGTTATCTCTGAATTTGAATCTGCCTTCAATAACACCCAAAAAATTCAAAAAAAATATTGGATACGAATGTATACGGATTATGTACAAATTATACAGGGTGTTTTTTTAACTTGAGACAACGGAATATTTCAAAAAATACGCATCCTACGGAAAAAATGTCTGGAATGAAAACTTTTTATTTTCGAGGGGGAAAAAAGATTTGTTAAAATTTACCTCACTCCCACCCCCACAGGGGGCAAAGAGGGGGGGGGGGGTAACTTTATAATTTCAAATGGCAACCACAATTTTTTATCACAGATTCAGATTCTCCTTTACGAAATACGTAAGTTTTATCCGGAAAATTTGTTTCGATTCGCGATAGATGGCGCTGCAATTGCGAAAAATGTAATTGTTGACACTACTTTTAGCTCCACCCAGGAATAACGACGCGGACGTAGAAGTAGTCTATTCCCTTCGGGGTGCTTAATTTCGGTGGGTCCCCTTGCCTCTCACCATCCATCGATGTGCTTGAACTTTTGGCAACGGGACAGTAAAAGTGATAAAACTGTCGAAAACCATTCCCGAATGCAGTTGGTTGACGACAGTCGATTTTTGATGTAGACATTACATATCATCGAGTCTCCACTGTCTACATTCCTCGACGTCATTCCGGCCGAGCGATAACTGCGTCTGTCCGTGCTTAACGTTTATTCATTAGGAAGGTTGATTGTGTTCATTTCATTTGGGTGTGTTGGCTGCTTTCGTTTGGGTTATTGTTGTTGGTCACGTTCATTTGAGTTGGTTTGGGTGTCGTTGTATTTCCTCATTACCTTACTTCATTACTTTTACAATGGAAATTCTATCTCAGCAACAGAAGGTTGAAATGATTCTCAATTATGGAGAAAGTGGCAGGAATATCAATGATGCTCTCAAGCTTCATGCTCAACGCTTTCCAGAAAGTGTTGCTTCACGCGCTTCTTTTTACCGGGTTGTCTGAAACTTCACCACTGACGGAAGTGTACAACCGAAAAAAAGGAAGCGTCAAGTAACAGTTACTGGAGTTGATAATGAAATTGCAATTTTAGCTGCAGTCACTCATGACCCTCATGTTAGTACTCGACAACTAAGCCGCGATTCCAGAATGTCTCTATCCAGTGTTTGGAAGGTATTAAAACGTAATAATTTTCATCCGTATCATATTTCACTGCATCAAGAACTTCATGGAAATTATTTTCAGAACCGAGTGACATTTTGTCAATGGGCGGTTGAGCAAATACAAGGAAACCCGAATTTCTTTTTTCTAGTACTCTTCACAGACGAGTCGTCTTTCACAAACCATGGTAACGTTAATCGGCACAACATGCAGTTGAGCATCAGCGTCCATGGTCCGTGAACGTTTGGTGTGGAATAATTGGAGATCAACTTATCGGTCCGTATTTTATTGATGGAAATTTGAACGGTGCAAAGTATCGTGACTTTCTAGAAAATCAACTTCCAATATTGCTGGAAGACCTAAGCTTGAAAGTGCGACACAACATGTGGTTTCAACATGACGGTTGTCCAGCACATTATGCGGCAATCGCGAGGGAAGTACTCAATCGTGAATACAATGGACGATGGATCGGTAGTGGAGGTCCAGTAAATTGGCCTGCCAGATCGCCAGATCTTACGGCGCCGGATTTCTATTTGTGGGGTTATCTAAAGAATCGCGTGTATCAAGAAGTGCCCACAACTCGATCGAAATAAATTTTCCGAATAAAACTTACGTATTTCATAAAGGAGAATCTGAATCTGTGATGAAAAATTGGGGTTGCCATTTGAAATTACAAAGTTACCCCCACCCCTACCTCCTCTGTGGGTGGGGGTGGGGTAAATTTCAACAAATCTTTTTCCCCCTCGAAAACAAAAAGTTTTTATACCAGACATTTTTTCCGTAGGATGCGTATTTTTTGAGATATTTCGTTGTCTCAAGTTAAAAAAAACACCCTGTATAATATGAATAATAAAACAACAGAAAATTGTCCTAAGTTTCAAGCTCAAATTTCAGAATAGCCTAAAGTAAAATATGTGTTTCATAGTACTATCTGTTATCGGTGTTTATAGTCCACAAAGTTTGTTTCCCACTAGAAGCTTTGAGAGAAATCTTTGAGTAGAGAACGGCGAAGCGTCATTTTTACTCAAATATCAAATAGTGATTACATTGAAGGTAAAAAAAATACTCTGATTCGAACTCACGAATGGCTTTTGAAAAATTAAGAAAGGTAAACTATCTCAATCAATAACGGTGAGAGTATACATTTCTCAAATTTTTTAATTTCTGAATATTATGATAGAAATTTTGGTTTCATAACTCAGTTATCGGAAGTAACATCTCCGTCTCTCGTCCCTCGATATGCAATACAATAAATAGTTACATGAAAGGAAAGGCAACATCGTTATTTATTCACACTTGTCTTATAATATTCAATTGTCTCTAAAATTGTCTTAATTTTCAAAATAAATAAAAAATTTTAATCATGCTCCGGTTACCTTATAAAAATTATTTCAAAAAAATTATTCACTTGTTACATCGTCAGTTATTTTATTACTTTCAAAAACTTTTTTAAAGAAACAAGATACCTTGAAAATAGGACGTTAGTAGTAAGTTAATTATCACTAAGTACGATTTGCGAAATGTTTGTATTTTTTCGCTAATTTAACGAAGTGCCTAATTTGTTTAATTGCAATTTCAATGTTGTTGCCGGTCGTACAACTTTTTGAAAATTTGATATTTTTTAGATTTCGACTTTTGCAAATTTTTTTACCCAAAAACGCAACATTTTCAATTTTTGCAGGAATTTTATGAGTGGAATAATTGAAAAAAAATGCAACATTAATTAAAAAAACGATGATGTGCGTTATGCATACAGTTTTGCGAATCATATAATAGTCTCTTTTCAATGGAAAGAAGCAGAAATAACATTTTGCAAAACCTTCGGTAATTTTGCTGGGGAGTCATAAACAGAATGATAATTTGTTTATAATTAATAATGTTGCCAAGTGGTAAACGGTTTGCAAATCTAATATGATGTTAGTACTTAGTTAATTATTACTCAGTAGGATTTGCAAAATGTTTGCAATTTTTTGCTAGTTTACAAAGCTAACTAATTTGTTTAATTGCAATTTAAATATTATTGCCGGCCGAGCAACGTTTTGCAAATTCGATAATTTTCAAGTCTCGACATTTCTAACATGTGCAACTCAAAAACACAACCTTCGCAATTTTAGCTGAAATTTTAAGAGTCGGATTACAAAAAATTTAACAATAATTTGAAAAACGTTAATTTGCGTCATTTTTTCAGTTTCGCAAATCATATAATATAGTCCAAGAGCTGGTGAAATTTTTTCCGGCTGATTTTTAAATGGCTGAAAAAATTATATAATATAGCCTCCGATGGGTACAACATGAAATCGAGTAACTGCCAGCTCGAATCCATTGCGTTTGTTAATAAAGAAATTGCTTATAGCGTTTTTTGAAATAAAGAACCGACCAATCTCGTTATGCATGAAAATTTGTTAACATATAGCAAAAACATTGCTAAAAACGATTTCGAGTGACTGCCACTCGAAATCCGTTGTTAAGTCGTGACTGCCAATCAAAAATCGCGAAAAATCTTGTTGAAAATTCGGCTGATTTTAAAAGCGCACGACCAAAAAAAAAACTTAATTGAAGGCATAAAACAAATATTCCCGAGTGACTGCCGTGTCAAAGCCGTTGTTTTCTACTGACTGCCAGCCCCCAAAGTCCGCGCCGCATCGTCCAGACCGTGCTGCAACGCTCTGTTCGCGCTGGATTTTTCAAGAAGGTCAAGGTCATTTTTGAAATAACTTTCAACAAGGAATCCAGTGGTGACCTTGAATTTGACCTTGAGTTTGATCTTCAAGGTCATTTCAAGGTCAACTTTGTTTTTTCAAGTCGGAACTCCTATTTTTGAAAACGGCAATCGAAAGAGCGGGAAATTGTACGTTCAAAAATTTATTTAGGTCATGGGTCAGGTATGGGGCGGGTCCAATCTGTACTGCTGCGGCTCAGGTTTTTACGAAAAATGTCGAGATCATTCTTGGAGTAACTTTTAACGAGGAATCCAGTGTTGACCTTTAGTTTGACCTTGAGCTTAACCTCCAAGGTTATTTCAAGGCCAACTTTGTGTTTTTTATTTGGAACCTCTACTCTTGACAACGGCAATCGAAAGAGCGGGAAATTTTGCGTCCAAACATGTACTCAGGTTATGGGTCAACGACGACCTTGAACATCACCTCAAGCTGAAGGTCAAATTTAAGGTCACTACTGGATTTCTCATTAAATGTTACTCCAATAATGACCTCGACGGTTTTCGTAAACACCTGAGCCTGATAACTGCGCCTAATAACCTTCAGCTGGAGTTCAAGGTCACCCTTAACCCATGACCTACATACATTTTTGAACGTAAAATTTCCCGCTCTCTCGATTGCCGTTTTCAAAAATAGGGGTTGCCACTTGAAAAAAAACAAAGTTGACTTAGAAATGACCTTGAAGATCAAACTCAAGGTCAAATTCAAGGTCACCACTGGATTACTCGTTGAAAGTTACTTCAAGAATGACCTTGACCTTCTTGAAAAATAAAGCGCGAACAGAGCGATGCAGCACGGTCCGGACGATGCGGCGCGGACTTTGGGGGCTGGCAGTCAGTAGAAAACAGCGGCTTTGACATGGCAGTCACTCGGGAATATTTTTCTTATGCCTTCAATTACATTTTTTTTGTTCGTGCATTTTAAAATCAGCCGAATTTTCCACAAGATTTTTCGCGATTTTTGATAGGCAGTCACTACTTGACTACGGATTTCGAGTGGCAGTCACTCGAAATCGTTTTTAGCAATGTTTTTGCTATATGTTAACAAATTTTTATGCATAACGAGATTGGTCGGTTCATTATTTCAAAAAACGCTATAAACAATTTTTTTATTAACAAACGCAACGGATTCGAGCTGGCAGTCACTCGACTTCATATTGTACCCATCCAAGGCTATATTATATAATTTTTTCAGCCATTTAAAAATCAGCCGGGAAAAATTTCACCAGCTCTTGGAATAATAGTCTCTTCTCAATGAAACAAAGCAGAAAAAACATTTTGCAAAACCTTCGGTATTTTCGCTGGGAAGTGATTAACAAAATAATGATTTGTTCATAATTAATAATGTTGCCGTATCACGAAAGTTTTGCAAATTTAATACAAGATAGAGACTGTAACCGAATAATTTTAAATTCAGAACATATTAAAAAATAATTGTAAATATTCAATAAAAATTAAAATATCTCAGAATTTTGTTCAATAAATTCTTGTTCTATTTCAATAAGCGGAAACGAAGTGTAGTTATAAAATTACAAAATATGCAAATCTGGCTACTAAATTTGCGTTGCACTCACGGCACACATTTTCACACTTGTAAATGGACATAATAAGACGAGTCATAAAATAAATGCATTTAAATCAATATTACCAAAAATAAAACGCAGACGAATTTTTCCATACCATTTGGGTAGATGATCCTTTTAATCGAAAGGAATCTGGATGTCGGTGTAGAATTGATCCTTTTAATCGAAAGGAATCTTGTTTTCGGTTTAAAATTGATGGTTAAAAGAGCGATGTGGGCCAAGCAGAAATTGTGGAAATATGAAAATCCTTCAATCCCAAAAAAGTCAAATTGAGGCATCTTTCTTCAAGCCATTATTAAGGGGGGGGGGGCGCCCCCAATACTATTTAATTTTTTTTTTTTTGCACTTTTTTTTTATTGGCTTATCTGAATGTACATCCTTTCAAGATTATTGTGTCCAAATTTGAAGCAAATCGAAGCAAAATTAACAGTACAGAATTCTAGATTTTGTACTAGTGTTTTCAGCAATTTCTGCATTAGTTAAATGTGTAAAATGTGTAAAGCTGCAAGTGAAACTATAAGGAAGGCAGAATTCTACGAAGGCAGAAGCAACAAGATGCTTCGGATTATGCAGCTGACAGTTCTGTACTTTATGGACCTGGAATTGATGACTCTGTGTAAGTATATTAAAAAAAACTTGCTTACTGACGTGTTATTAGAATTTTTCAATACAAAAAACTTTAAACGCGTTTTTCTCGAAACCACATTTTAAAAGTCCGTAGACAACGTAATTTAAAAGCTAATCAACCGATCCTTTTCAAATTTGGTACACCTTTTCTACGCATAATTTGCTAGGTAATGTAGTGAGGATTTTTTTGTTTGTTAATAATTATTAATTTTGCAATAACAAATTGTGCGATTTTTTTCGCAAAAATCGCTGTTTTGACTTCAAAATGTCAAGAAAAATTCAAAATTCGAATTAAAAAAAAATCCTCGCCTGATTACCTGCGAAAAATGATTATCTATTGAAAAAAATTTGATTTGTTTGTTTCAGATAATCCAGTGCTGAGATATGCTGTCCACCGCAAAACGTCTTTTGCTCGAGACACTTCGGGAGACTTGACGCCACCGGCCCAATTTTTAATATTTTTCAATGAAATTTGTGTGGAATATTGTTCGAGCCGTAATCTATTATGTACACTTTTATCAAATAAATTTGTATTTACAGAAGCAAGTAGAAAAATTATTGAAAATGACCCTTTTTTTTAACGAATTAAGTATACCCCCCCCCCCCCTTAAGCCTTGATTGATGTAAAATTAGTACAAGAGTACGGTAGTAAATTACGTCGCTGTCTTCGTTCACTTTCACTGACTTTTTTATTGAGTTGAACTATCGCCATACGACGCTCATAATTCGCAAACGCCTATTATTAAGCATACATTTGTCTAATTTGCCATTTGATGCTTGTAAGCGAATTTCTTTCGACACAAGTTGTCATTAAAACTCACTCAACTACATCAATTTAAATTTGATTTAAAATTTCCCTTGCATCATCCCCCTTTTTTAAGAGATTCAGTGTCGAAAAGTTCTTAAAAATAAGAATCATTAAATCGCAGATCCAATTAATTCCCTAAATTACATTTATGTCTCACGTTATCTTAGATACATATAAAGATATAAACTTAATATCATTTATTTTATACAATTAATCGGTTAATGTACATACCTAGCTGTCTTTATCGAATAAATAGACACACCACTTAACATCATATTACATTCGTTCACACACAATTATAATTTTTATTTTATTATTATTTTTTTCTAACTTTTAGCTATGAATAATTACAATCTTCATTAAAATCGTCTGTAAAGAAAATCAGGGAAAGGCATGAAATCATTTAAATTAGCTTTCTATCTTCAGGTCGAACATATTTTTTAAGATTTGCTTGATTATAAACACCTAGGATTTTCTGAGAGTCTTCTATCTCAGCCAATTCATATGAATTGTTACCATCATCTTTCGTTATTTGATAAGGTCCATAAAATAAATGAAAAAATTTCCTAGTCACCTTATGAAATGCATCCGATTATTTTGGAATGCGAAGCAAAACCCAATCATTCTTTCGCAAAACAATTCTAGAATGAGTCTTTTGAGTTCGACCTCACTTTTTGAAATTTGCGTGAATTCTCTCCCTAGCCAAAACAATTTTCGCATATTTCTTAATACCCTCTGATTCGGGAAAATTGATAAGATTTTGAATTTGATCAATGGGTCTTATACCAAAATGTAATTCGAAAGGAGTATATCCTGTACTGAAATGCGTTGTTACTTAAAAAAAAATCGATATCTTGGATACACTGAGCCCATCTGGTGTGTTTATCAGAGCACAATGTGCGAAACAACCGACCCAATTCCTTCATAACCCTCTCGGCGGGGTTACTTTTAGGATGTCTGATTGAAGAATGAATTGCTCGAATTCCCGATTCACACAATCTATTGCTCCATTTCGGTGATGTAAATTGGGACCCATTATCCGCTAAAACTCTTTGGGGCTTACCCATTTCTGGAATGTAAAAATCGAATAATTTTTCCAAAGCGATATCAGTGGTTTCCTTTTTAATAGAGTACAACTTAACATACTTTGAGAAAGCATACAAAACTACCAAGCTACATTGAACTCCCCCACTTGATTTTGGCAAAGGTCCATAAAAATCAACAGTAACTAGATCGCAAAGTTCTTTTGAGTGTACAAGATTATATTTACATTCCATCTTTATATTAACGAACAAATTTCTTGACATCACGATTCCAATAATCCCGGGTAAAGAAATTTTGGTATGGGATTGATCTAGGAAAACATCTGTGAAATCGTATGGGTCCCGCAGATAGTATCACACAATCTCTCAGATAGTATTGTGAAAGTATGGCATTTGAGACGATCCCATACTTCATGTATATATTTGAATGAAGTATAGTGGATGTATAGCTCAAATATAGCTAAAGTATAACAATGTATAGTTGCAGTATAGGGGAAGTATTTTTAAAGTATATCTGAGAAGTATAGCTGCAGTATAGATTAAGTATAGCTGATGTTCAGTCAAAGTATGGCTGAAGTATATCTCTTAAGTATAGCTCAAGTATGTATGCATGTATACCATTAAGCCATTTACCTTTCGGGGTAGGCGGATACTTTCTAGATTCTAGGTGGATAGTTTCTTGTAGTAAATAACTACAAGTGTGGGCTCACCACACCCACGACACGCCAACAGCACGCAGTTAGTAGTATTCCCGAACGGTCAACCATCCAAGCACTAACCGCGCCCAAGACTGCTTAACTTCAGTGATCTAACGAGAACTGGTTTTGTCAGCGTGGTATGGCCGTGGGCATGTAGATTATGTCTAAAGTATAGGGAAAGCATAGCTATAGTAGGTATAGCCGTATCATTGCTGATGAGAGATAATAATCAGTTATCTAAAATACATGAAAATAGAGATCCAGAATCATGATTTTCATAATGTCAAAGAATATTGTTTGGAAATTCCAAAATAAGTAAAATGCAAATATGTAAAATGTTAATTGTAACATGAATTGTTTCACTTTATGAAATTTAACACTAAACATTTCACGTAAGTAACAATTTTATTGAACCTTTTTATGCTATTGATATTTTGTTTAGGAATCAAAGATTCTGGATCTCTTACCAATATATTCGACATAACAGTCACATTAGTAGTCCATTGTTTATCTGTATCATATTGTATATCCTCACGAACAATATTCAAAATATAGTTGACTTACGAAATCACTTGAATCGCGAACTTTTAAAATTTTTGGACGAGCTGTCATTTATGATATATTATGTTTTATCACGTTGCTAGGGTATGTTTGAAGAACAAATGAGTACAATTCTATGCCCGATAATTTTGCCATACTTAAGTATAAATGAAGCATACGCTGTACTTCAGCTATACTTAAGTATAGATGAAGTATATCCCATACTTCAGCTATACTTCAGCTATACTTTAGCTATACCTATGATTTTTACTCGGGATAATATTGTCTCAAGTACATTATAGTTTTGTATATACCCGCGTGACCTAATTTTGAATGGGCACAATCTATCAGTTTTTTCGTTATTGTTTTTGGTATTACTACCTGCCACAGATTTAAATACTTATCTTTTCGGAATAAAATGTTTTCGTATAGAATATAATAGTCCATGATTTTGTTTCTCTTTAAATTACCAATAATTTTTTTACATAAAGATCCTGTCCCTGCAATGATTCTAGATTGTTCAGATTATCGCGTAAGTCCTTACCCAAATCGATTTCATTGCAAAATAAATCTGACTGCTCAGAATCTATTTCAAACTACAAAACATCCATGGACAAACTATGAGGCTGACTAGTTTTAAACTCTCCTCGGGGATTTCGACTAATGAAATCAGCCACAACTTTATCTCGACCACAACAATAAAATACTTCGAAATCATATTGTTGAAGAATAATACTCCAACGAATTAATCTAGCGTTTAGATATGTTGTTGTATTCAGAAATGTAAGACCCTTGTGATCAGTAATTATCTCGAACTTACTACCTATTAGGTATATTCGAAGTTTTGTGATAGAATATACAATGGCCAAGAGTTATTTTTCGGTCGTTGTATAATTCCTCTCGGCAGCATTCAAACATCGACTAACAAGAGAAATAATACGATGATTCCCATTCTGATCCCATTGGTACAAAACTCCACTAATACCAAGGTCGCATGCATCAGTTTGCAACTTAAATTTAGCGCCTGGAATAATGTGACTTAGCTTTATGCTATCAACAAACGCAGCTTTCATGACTTCAAATGCTTCATCATGTTTGTTTTTCCAAATCCATGGATTTTTCTCTTTTAAAAGATCTCTAAAAGGTTCTGATAGATTAGCGTGACGAGCAGTAAACTGACGATAATACGTACAGATTCTTATAAATTGCTGTAATTGGTGTCTGTTTTCAGGAATTGGGAAATTTCTGATAATTTCAAGTTTATCTGAGAGTGGCCGAATTCCATTAGTTGAAAGCTCATAACCGAGGAAATCAACTTTTTTTTTACAGAAAATGGATTTTTTCAGTTTTAATGTAAAATTCTTTTCTTGTAAAACAGTGAAAACTGATTCTATTGCTTCTAAATAATCATAAATTGAACCAGGGGTAGCTATTAAAAAATCATCGATGTATAGAGTCAAAATCTTTTCAAATTGATTACCGAGTGCAAAGTTCAGTGATCTCATGAAAGCTGAACCTGCCGTCTTCCAACCGAATGGAATTCGACAGAATTGGTACATCTTTGAGTCATGCAAAAATGCGGCATATTTTCGTGAACTCTCATGCAATGGAATCTGCCAGTATCCCGTAGCTAGGTCAGTTATCGACACATTACTTATTCCATGAAATTTTTGCATTGACTCATTGATTAAAGGTCGTGCTTCATGATCAGACTCAATAATATCATTGATGTAAAGAGCATCGAGGCATACGCGAACGAAACTATCATTTTTTATGACAATTCATAACGGATTGCAATATGGGCTATCTGATCATTCAATGATGCCTGCTCGTAGCATTTCCTCTATACTTCTATTCACTAGTTCTCGAGAAGCAAAAGGAATAGGATACATTTTTCGGATGACTGTTTTATGCGATTTTATTTTAATTTTATATGCAAAAGTGTCGGCACTATTAGTTTTAGGTGTGAAAAGTTTTTGAAATTTAGACATCATTTTTACGAAAACCTCCCTTTCATCATCATTAAATCCCGTAAATCCAGCTGCAATCGCCAGGACATCATTCAAGAAAATATCAGCGTCAGATGAATTTTTCTTGCAACTTTTTTGTAATATGTCTAATTCAGTTAAAAATTCATTCTCTTCACAATTTTCTAGATCAAAATCTTTTTCATATAACAAATTTCCACAGACTAATTCGAGAGGAGAAACTCCTTCTATAATTTTCTCTTCGTAATCATCGTTATCATTACTATAATTCATAGATTCGTCGTAGTTGATGTTGTAATTGGCTGTAGGATCCAGAAATAAAAAATGCTTGATTTTTTACAAGTCAAACAGACGTTTCGACCCAGGTGGGGGTCCTCATCAGTGTTTTATTCTAGAAAAATGATAAAATGATAATTTTTTTGGTATGGCGAAAATTTTTTAATTAATACTTGACGTAACAATATCTTGGATTTTAACTATTATAAATTCGGCCTAGCGTATAACTCAATTATAACAAGTATACCTCGCGAAAAAATGTTCACTTTGTACTATGTAAAATCATTTTTCTAGAATAAAACACTGATGAGGACCCCCACCTGGGTCGAAACGTCTGTTTGACTTGTAAAAAATGAAGCATTTTTTATTTTTGGATCCTAAAGCCAATTACAACATTAACTACGAAGAATCTGTTAATCTAAAGGATCAATATAACCCCCCGAATCAACAATTACTATAATTTATATTGATAGAATTTGTTTCTTGATTATTATGGATGATAGATTTATGAAGATACATTATATTATTACCAAATAAATTTCCCCACATTTCAGAAATATTTACATGAGTACGGTCATTATCAAATTGTAGAGAATGAGTCATATCATTTGTTGTATGATTCTCAATCCTAATATTAGAAGAGTTCATATCTTTTATTGCATGAGACTCATCTAAAACACAAGATATATTAGTATCGTTTTCTAAATTACTAGTATCAGATCTCCTATTCTCTGGAAGAGATTGATTATCCCCCTGAATATTCATATTTTTTGCTTGACTTTCTAAAGTTTTACTAAATTTGATCATTTGTATATAAGTTAAATTATCATCTTTTTTAGACACTAAAAGTCTCTCGGAGGGTATCCCGTCAAACGAAACAAACGAATCAGGTACAGGTGCTCCCAATATTAAAATTGAAAAATGCTCATAATCTATTATTACTTTATTACCGATGAACCAATCATTTCCAAGAACTACAGAACTAGAGAGTCCTGGCACAACTAGAAAAGAAGATTGATACTTACGGCCACCAATTACAATTTCATAAAGAATTTGTTTTTTTATTGTAGTAGGCTTTTTTCCGATAGCTGTCAATAAAACAAAATTAGACACCGGCAATTCAACTAACTTTCCATGTAAAAGAAAATATTTATAAAATTCATCAGGGATTGCAGTCACCTGGCTGCCCGTATCAATTAATGCTGACGTAGGTACGGAAAAGAAACATACTATCATTCGAGGGTATAAAGGGATCTTTACGTGATGTTTTGTTATACTTGGATCATCTACACAATCAAGATCATTCGATAAATTTTCAAAGTCTTCATAAAAATGTCGGCGCGACATTCCCATTGAAAATATCGCGCCTAATTCAAGTTTAAATTACCGCGATAAAAATTAGATTCAATGTGATTTGATTGTGTCGGTATAAGTGGTGGTGGAATACTCATATCAAGTATTTGCGAAAGACTTCTTTGATTAGATTGATTCGAATTAACGTATTAACGTTCACAATTAAAAGAACTTGACTGTTTTTCTGGAGTCAAAACCTCAACAACTTCTTCAAAATTATTACAGTTACCGCATGACTGACATTGAGATACTTGTAACTGTCTAATTTTTTTTTGTTATTTCCACTCCACGAATTGCTCTGAGGATTAGACTGACTGGGTGCTTGCTTCTTTTGATTGCTAATTTTATCATTAGAGGTTAAATCCAACTGCGACAAGGCTCGACTAATTGTGTTGAAATCAGAAAAATCTGCAGATGCCGGAACTTCTCGAACGCGAGTTGGCATTTGCTGCACAATAGTATAATGAACTTAAATTGCTTCCATTTTTGTGATGAAATATTCTGCTTCTTTTACCTGATTTAAAAAAAATGTTTGCAAATTATCTTTATTTGTTTCGAAACGTTTCGCGAGCCAATTGGATTTAATTTTTACACGAATTGGTATCGAGTAAAATTCATTTATGAATATAGTTTTAAAATCATCAAAATTTGTTAGAGTATTTCTCTGTGTTTCGAACCATGACTTTGCTCGACCTTCAAAAGTACTCTCAAGAATATACAATCGATTAGTATTCGGGATATTTTTTAAAGCATACAATTTTTGTAATTTTTCGAGAAATTGATTCGGATTTCGCGGTTCTACAAACTTAGGGGGTTTTGCTTCAATATTCATTGCCCGAAGGCCATCAATTAAAGTCTGTATAAGATTATTCCCTATTTCTACATTTCCAGGATTCTCTTGCACTACATTTCTATGTTGCGCGACTTGAGCTCTTATTTGTGTCAACTGATCATTTTGATTGTCATTGATTTGACGTAAACGTCCTATTTCCTCACGCAGTTGCTCGAGGCTCATCGCATTGATTATCTGTTGACTTTCGTTAGCCATGATACTTGATAAATTTCGCCTCGCACTAAATTTATCAAAAGAATCTTTGCGTACACGCTTATGATTACCTAATCCTGGTAACAATGAGCCGCTTGAGGACCGCGTAATGCGACGAGTTGTATTTATAATATCAGACATTTATACGAACCGGTAATAGCCAGATTTTGTTTTATTTACATGAGACTCTAATCGATAATTTCATTATATACAGGGATTTTGTTTGTGCCCTTGCGTTGTGCGCCAAAATGTAACTGAATAATTTCTAATTCAGCACATATTAAAAACTGATTGTTAATATTCGATAAAAATTAAAATATCTCAGAATTTTGTTCAATAAATTCTTGTTCTATTTCAATAAGCGGAAACGAAGTGTAGTTATAAAATTACAAAATATGCAAATCTGGCTACTAAATTTGCGTTGCACTCACGGCACACATTTTCACACTTATAAACGGACATAATAAGACGAGTCATAAAATAAATAAATTTAAATCAATATTACCAAAAATAAAACGCAGAAGAATTTTTCCATACCATTTTCGTAGATGATCCTTCTGATCGAAAGGAATCTGGTTGTCGATGTAGAATTGATCCTTTTAATCGAAAGGAATCTTGTTTCCGGTTTAAAATTGATGGTTAAAAGAGCGATGTGGGCCAAGCAGAAATTGTCGAAATATAAAAATCCTTCAATCCCAAAAAAGTCAAATTAAGGCATCTTTCTTCGAGCCATTATTAAGCCTTGATTGATGTAAAATTAGCACAAGAGTACGGTAGTAAAATACGCCGCTGGCGTCGTTCACTTCCACTAATTTTTTTATTAGGTTGAACTATCGCCATACGGCGTACAAACAAAAATTAATAGTTTAAATTAGTATGTGCTTATAGCAACGTCTGATTGCGTTCTGACTTAAAGCTTGCGTCTCACCCTACAATTTCACGACTTGGCCCGCGCTTTTCCGCGATTCCGCGCCTTTCCGCTCTACACGAGAAAACTCGATCGCTTATTGGCTCATAATTCGTAAACACCTAATATTAAGCACAAATTGCCAACATGAGCACGTTTTGCAAAATGTTATTTTATGTTCAACATATAAGAAACAACAGAATTGTTTTGAAGACCTTCGGAATTATTGTTAATTGACTCGATTTTCATGTCTAATTCTACTGGTCTAAAACCCTTAACGAAATAAGTGTCGAATACGATTTTTCGAGACATATTTTTATTGTAAAGACACTAGGTCATAACTTCGAATCGCCACCATTCGAGGCTGAATGCATAATGCATAAAAATAATGTAAAATATTTATATGAAGGTCTCACCACAATAGGATTTGATAAGTCGACGCAGCATCGACAAAATGCGCGCGCATCTATTGCCAACTTCGAGAATTTTTGTGGCGCTTCACGTGTTCCGTCGTTCCGATTTCCGATATTCAAACCTAAAATAGCCGGTAATGTTTTGATCAGTCTGTCATAATCGAGCACTTTTTTATTATCAGTGAAAATGCTCGAGTGTTTTGCAATTTTAATGATTGCCTATCAGTGGATGTAATAAATTTAAATTTAAAATTTAGAATTTAAAATTTTAAGATTTTT
>CAKNXH010057093.1:9731-65915 GCA_932178445.1 Andricus quercusramuli
AAAAAAAAAAAAAAAAAAAAAAAAAAAAAAAAAAACGACTTCATCCGAACCCTACCAGACTAACTAGGCCGTATAAGTCAGGTGAGAGACTGACGACAGGCAACCGGACGTAACTGCCTGTTTTTATTTTCAAAAATCGGTGATTTTTTATAAGCCGGTTGTTTTCAAAATAACCGGTTTTATTGAAAACCCGGTTATTTTGAAACACCGGTTGTATTGGAAAACCGGTTATTTTGAAAAACCGGTTATTTTCGAAAACCGGTTATTTTAAAAAACCGGTTATTTTTAAAATCAGGTTATTTTTAGAAACCGGTTAACCGGTTACTTTAAAAAGACATAACCGGCCAGCCGGTTTTCAAAAAAACCGGTTGTCATAACCGGTTAACCGGAAAACCGCCCAGCCCTACTGAAGTGTGTCGCTAAAAAGCACTTGCTATCTCAACGCTTGAGACACGTACACATGGTCACGAAAACTCGCTCCTCATTGGTTGATTAGGCCAAACTTAGAAGTTTTTTTCTGTCCAAACTAAACTTCGCACAACTTTTACTTACAGGACTTTTTTGTTTATTTTTTTGTTCACTATCACATAATACAGGTGGTTGCATAGGTGGTGCGACACCCTGTATTGTAATTTATAACTTTGAAGTGCAAAGTTGAACTATGTTGAATCCCGAAATTAGCTTGGAATGACCCATATCTGTATGAAAATTTTTAATAAGTATTATATCATTTTTCAGATTTTGAAAATTGCCCATGTAAAACTAAGTACTTGCAATATATATTTAAGAAATTAATATATGGGACGTAATTTCTCAAATGCCCCAACTTTAAAAGTCATGTTCTTCGATTGCCTTAAAATTCTGGGAATATGTTCGTCCACTCATCAGTACTTAATCTACAAATTTATAGACCAGGATCTTGTAGGGCTTGGTATTCTTCTATTGTCCCAATAGAGTATTGGGAATTTTCCAGTAGAGCATACTGTTTGACTGCACGCATTAACAATAATATACGAATACGTCTCACGAGGGGATAAAATCCAGGACGAGAAGGCGCCGGCCACGCCGTGTGCATAGCGAAGCCGAAGCCATGGGGTTGGCGGCAGCGGCAGCAGGGAGCTCGCAGCGTCATCGGGATGAAACTTATGGATAGGTGGGTGGATGGGTGGGTTTGTTTCTGCGCAAGGGCATTTAAAGGCGCATGCGTTTATGTTCCGGTGTATCACAGAACATAGCTACGACAGTCTGATAGAAACCATAGTACTGCATACTGTACGTACCGAATCGCGTTGGAAATAAATCGTGACTCTCCTTCATCTCCCCCCACCCCTTGCTTTCACGCATACTTTTCTGAGTTCTGGAAAACTCACCTATTAGTTGGCTAGCAATCGTTTAAAGTGCGAAGTCTATATGAAAAGAGGCATCAAGGAGAAATCTGACTACATTCATATTGTGTGTGCGAGACGTTTCAGTTTCCAATGTCTTTCACTTCGCCGTGAATCGCGTTTGCAAAAGAACATGAGTGTTACAACCGAAATTTCCTAGTGTCATACAGGCAGTGCTGGCAAATTACCAATGCCAACTTGTATTTGTGAATAATATATCCACTGCAAGGTTCTCACAACTGGAATAGAGGAGGTGGTATTCAAGTTGATTTTCAGGAAGGATCTTTAAACCTAATAGTATTGGGGCGTGGACAGTGAGTGTTAACATTGAAAGTGGTGCTGTTCATCGATCTCCCAGTGCCATTACCATTATAATTATTGGTACTATTACGAGAGCTTGTAACGGTGCAAGCACCATTGCCAGTACGAGTACCGAAAGTGAAGAAGCAGGGGAAAAAGCACCAAGGTTGAGAGAGTGAGAGGGGGGATATTGTTCTTAAAGCTCTACCACCTACCCTATATCCCTCACTTTATCCTTCGATCTTGGCCTTTGTGCTTAGTTTACCTCCCCCCCCCACCCCCCTCTCGCTCTAACTCAAGCCCACTCTCTATTTTAGTTCCCACCTCCTTCCCTTCGCTTCTTTGTCAATCTCACCCTTTTTATATACACCTAGCCTTTTGTCGTCTAACCTCGACCTCGTCGCAGGAACATACGAGTAAAAATGCGACAGTGTCCTAAGTTCACATATTTTGCTTAAGATCGTGTCGTGTACTTGTGAGCTAATCGGCGTCAATATAAATGTGTCGATCACGATACAAAACGTGAAAAGTAAGAAGAAGAAAAGAAAGAAGAATAAGCGGCAGGGATCGGCTGCGAGCGAGTTTATTTTTAGTGTGCGCGCGCGCCCCTCGAAGGCGCTGAGAGTAGTATATTATATTAAGCAAAGCGGCGGAGGCCCGATGAAGCGGCGTATGTGACATCAAATTTTCTCTTGCCACCTCGACCAATAGACCTCGCAGACCTTCCACGGTGAGTATTATTTTCGATGGTGCGGATTGATTAGTCGTTCCCCCACTATCCGTCCCCGTATCTTCTTCCGCCCTGCAAAACCCTCTCGCTGATGACCGAGCATTTCATTCCTATTTTTCACCGCGCCTCTTTTCCTCTTCCCCCCCATATTCCTCTTGCCATCACTTCTGTAACTCACCTCCCCAAACCCGAAGGGTTGCGACCCAATGCACTTGTTCCACACCCTCTTCGAGCTCTGTAAGCCGCCGACAGCAGTATTACGGAAATTATGTAATACGGCCGTAGCCGTACGATGTTAGCGCAGCCGTGCCGCTGACTGTCTGCCTGGGCTGCCTCGTTCTCACCGTCGACGAGAATATTATTTTGGGGAACGCCAGCGACAGGCACATGGCCCCTGTGCGATAGATAGTGTTCCAACAGCGACCTACGTAACTCGCATAAACATCTAGAATGTATTCATACATCGCGCGAGTTTAATCTCACCTTACCCTGTTCATTTTCTTCACGCATCACTTATCGTCATTCGTCAAGTTGTGACTTGTGACAAGCGCCTTACTCTTTTTCTGGTCACACTACACAGTATACATTTACGATATTTCAGTAAACATTGTGTTCCATTCCATGCAATTTAATTACATCAAAAACTTTAAATAAATGTTCTTATAACTATTTTAGCTTCTCGAAAGAAGCTTAATTATTTATTGTGTGCTAACTTTTTATTCCACATAGGCAAAAGCCATGGCACCTATTCGATGTGTACAGGGGGAGCGGGTCGCTCCTATTCTTAAGCAGGATTGAGGTTTGAGACAAAAAAATGGCTATCTTTTGTTCCAATAATCAACAAAAAGGTTTGCAACAAACACCGTTGTCCTTTTTTATTGATATTTTTGGTTTTTCCTTCAAATGGTAGAGTTTTGGTGCAAAGAGAAGGCATCTGCTCCTCCACACAAAAAACCAATCTGTGCGCCACACATTAGGATTTTTTTTAATATATGAAATATATAATACAGTTCAAAATGTAATATTCAAGCACTAGAGTTTATAGTAGTGTCTGCAAAAACTCTAGGGGAACATAAGGAAAAACGGGACGATTTTGCTTTGGGATTTTTTTTCTCATACTATAATACTCTCTAAATCTGAATCAGTGAAATGTCACTGATTGTCAGTGAAATCTCACTGATTCAAATAGCTAGAATCCGGTCACTGACAACCAGTAAAAAGTTACTTGTTCATTCGGTGAAAGTTTTACTTTTGAGAGTTGCCAGCACTGCACCACGTCAATTTAGCAGTCATAATGAAACATGATTTTAGTAGATTCAATAAAATAATCATAGTATAAACTTAAGACCTATATATGTGATCAAATATTAAAAAATGTAAAAAGATTTTATGCTTCTAAATGACAAAAAACCTCACATATGTCTTTACTTTCAAGATTCGAATGGCATGTACACACCCGTCAAGTGAGTACTTTTTATACGAGTTAGAGTATATTTTCCCCGCAGTAGAATCAGCACACTTACAGTCCGGAAATTCAAAAATTTATTTCTCAACAAAATTATTTTTGCCGGAATCATTGATTAATAAGTGAAATGTCCAACTACTATTTCAATCAGTGAATTTTATTGATTTTTGAGAAAAAGTTCTTCGTCCCGTTTTTTCCCTTACATGGGGCAAAACGGGACGCTTTGTTAAATAAAAAACATAATGTATTATGAACAGAATTAATTAAAAAAGACTAAAAAAATACGTAATACAGTTACAAGAACTTGTTGTAACAAGTTTTATTGTAAATTTTTTATATAATCAGACCTTACAAAATACGTTGACATGAATTTCGTCTCCGTCCTCACTGTTGAAACCTACGCAAGACCGATGAGCCCAATTATCGCCCGAACTGCATTGGACCCACTGTTCGATCGAAAAATCGTGACAGTATAAACAGTCGCGAACTTTGATTTCTGCATTCGGCAGAAATCGAAAGCAATGTGCGCTCTACTATATCTCGCGCGGTGTCTGATTTGCCCCTGCCCATTCTGCCCCCAAAATACTTCTTCCAATATGACTCCTGAAAATCGCGATAATACTCGCAATAGAGTATTTCCACTTGTGACAATTTAGATCCCTACGCTCTGAAAAGTGAGGAATTTTTCACAAGCAATAACGGACGTTCACATCGCCAGATAAACTCAAAAAGTATTCACTGGACATTTTTAATTTGCTGCTAAGCACAGTTCTTTGACTAATACACGCGACGCAATGTATCCAATGCAATGGTATCCCCGAGCCATTCGGCCGTTTTGCAATTTGATGGCTTAATGGAAATAGTCTATCCAAACGCCTCGACGCAAAAAAATGGCTATTAAGTACACAACGGATTAAGCACATGGATTCCAAAATTAATATTAACGTTTCTAGGTTCTTATATGAAACCACTGCCTCGTATAATGTAAATACTGCAGTAATCGTGAAATTATCCCTATGATCAAAAGGTATATTTCCGTACATTTCAGCTAGTTTTAAATAACTGTAATTGCTTTTCTCATTCTAAACTGCTAAAATTAAATGGTTGTTATCTATTCATTCTAAATATATTTTCTTACCGTTTATTATTTTATTTCAAAATAATTATTCAAACATTTAAAAACATAGTTGTCAACGATTTTCAATCGCAAATGTTCAAAAGGGTTTTAAAAAGGTTTCGAAAAACATGTTGAAAGTCTTTTCGATAAAATCTCTAAATGAATACCCTGGCGGACCGGCCGTATGCAAGCATTAAGCTACAGCGTAATGCTAAAGTAATGCTAAAGTAATATGGCATTATAATTAATAAAAAAATAAAAAAATAAATATGTAAACTGTTGCAATTATAAGAATACGTTAAAATGTACGTTAAATGGTCATGCCGTAATTGCACCAAGTTTCTTTATCAGCGTTAAAAAATGAAAAAATAATGTGGCTGTCATTGCAGTCTGCTAACGGCAGCTTCAAGCGGGTTGCCAGCATGCAGGGACCCGGCTTCAATGACAGCCACCGAGGGGTTGACGACTCGTGAAGTCAGATGTAAACTTGTAATGAAATCTCCTGAAGTCTCCTGAAATATCTGGAATCTCCTGAAATATCTGAAGTCACTTTAAGTCACTTGAATTCACTTGAATTCACTTGAAGTCACTTGAATTCACTTGGAGTCACTTGAATTCACTTTTAGTCACTTGAATTCACATGAAGTCACTTGAAATCTCCTGAAATATCTGAAGTCATTTGAATTCACATGAAGTCACTTGAAGTCACTTGAAATCACCTAAATTCATTTGGGGTCACCCATATACCACGTGTATGGCAAAAGTCCACGATTGTCACGAGCGGGGCTGAAGGGGACTATCCAAAGTCTACGTGGACTAAGGTGGTCCAAAATTGTTTTTTTTTTCAATTTTCATGCATCGCCTGCAAATTTGTTCAAATCCCAAAAAAATAAATGCGTTTAAAAAAAATTATATGCAGAGGTTCCACAAGCCCCGTATAGTTTAACACGTATTTTCCATAAGAAAGCAAGACGTTTTTGTATATTTTATTCAGAATCGTCAACATTAGGTGTATCGAGTTGATCCTAAAAACTTTTCTACAGATTTAGCTATAGAATACGAATAAGAAATTACTTTTTGAAATTCGCCCACATAAGTCTGTTTTATAGGGTCCCAAATAAACCCCGTAAGTGAAAAATTGGCTATTGCGAGTTTATGGCGCTGACTATTATTTTTTTGAGGTTTCTTTTGGTAAACACTGTTTCTAATAAAAAAATATTACTTTATCGTGATGATTTAATGTTTAAATAAATTGTTCAAACAATTAATTATTGTTTATAGCCATTTTATCTTAAAATGGAGTTGAAAAGTCGCGGTTTTATCTGAATTTTTTAACTTGTTCTCAACTATTCAGTTAGAGCGAGGCAATAATCACTTGAATTCAGCAGAAATAATTGTTCAAACCATTTAATATTAAAAATAATATTCTCTTAGAATAATCCTGGAATGTTGCAGTTTATTCCTAAATTATCCACTTTTGGTTCACTGTCAAATTATAGTAGGGTCATAATTAAATCAAGCTAACAAATATAATTATTTAAACAATTCATTATTATTTGTAATGATATTCTCTTTGAATAATGTTATAAAGTTGCGTTTTTTCGGGAATTTTCAACTCTTCTTCTACTTTTCACTTAGAGTATGATAATAGTGACTGAAGTCCAACAAAAATAATTTTTTAAACAAATTAATATTGTTTTCAATTTGTTGACTTTTTGTCTACTTTTTACTTAGTGAGATCACAATGTAAGTTAATAAACCTAATTTTTTGTACAATTTATTATGGTTTATATCTATTTTCTCTTAGAGAAATGCTAGAAAAATATTCTCTTTATGATTTATTTCTTATTTGTTCATAACTAAAAAGCCGAAGCCAAATTTACAAATTCAAGAAAAACCCGCAAGTTTCTAGCAATGATCTAAGAGAAGATAGTATTTAACCATAATTAATTGTTCAAACAATTATGTTTGTTAACTTGCTTTATTTATCATCTCACTCTAATTATAAAATTCGGAAAAACCGCGACCTTCTTACTATATTCTGAGAGAAAATTGCTAAAAGAAATAATAATTTATTAAAACAATGCATGTAAACATCTAGTTATTAGTGAGAAGTAGTATTTTATATATTAGAAACACTTTGTTTAAAAAAAAAACAGCAAAAAAATCATAATTAGCGCCAGCAACTCGCAAAACCCAATTTTTCACTTATGGGCTGTTTTTGGGTCCCTATAAAACAAAATATGTGGGTGATATTTAAAAACTAATTATCTATTCGTATTCTATAGCTAATTGTGAAGAGCAATGTTGAGTTTCAACTCGATTCACCTAATATTGACAATTCTGAATAAAATGTACAAAAACTTATTTTTCTCTTCTGGGAAATATGTATTAAACTTCATGGGACTGGCGGAAACTCCAAATATCATTTTTTATTGTAGTTCGAAAAGAAATACACATTTTCATGGATAATTTGATGCAAAATGAGCATGAAAAAGATTCACAATAAAAAACCATACATAAAAATACCTCCCTTTTCGGAAAATGTAATACATAATCTAAATAGATTGGTTTAGAATCACCCATAAATCTGCATATCATTTTTTTTAAACGCATTTTTACATTCTCATCTAGAGAAGGTATTAGATTTGTGTAAAATTTGACCCCCCCAGTTTTTGTCAAATGTCCACGTTTTGAGACCCCCTGAACCCAAAAAACAGGTTTTCGCGAATGTGTCTGTCTGTATGTATGTGTGTATGTGTGTATGTGGGTGGGTATGTATGTAGATTTTTATTTTGTTAGCACGATAACTTTCGAAAGAATTGACAGATTGGATTGGGCTTTGGTATACTCTTCAAGTGTCCTAAAATGAAGGTCAAGTTCGTTAGCCAGCCATTTTGGATAAAAATTCAAAAATTAAGAGCATTTTGAAAAGTTTTGAGACCACTTTTTTTCAAAATTTGAAAATGATATGTGCGGCTGTTCATATTACTCGGAAATTCCAATAATCTATTCTCATAACATTTTTCGATAAAATGAAAATTTTCAGAGTTATAGCATTTTCAAAATCCAAAAGAAGAAACGAAAATTAACATTTTCAGCCAAACAACGCACGATACAGAAAAAAGTCAAGGCAAGAAAAATGTTTCTTTTTGCACGCCCTACAAGATCGTCATAACAACTTTTTTAATTTTTTTTTTTTTTAATCGAAAATTCACATTTTCATTGCACAAAAAATAATGAAAAATCTAAAAATTCAATTTTACGATTCAACTATGCAAGATACGACAAATGATGATTCAACAAAATTTGTGCGTAAAAAAAGATCTACAAATTTGTTATTGGTCACTTCTCGATTTGATGTGTAGTTTTTGTTTTAGGCGTAAAAAAGAACATTAACAGTGAAAAAATCAGCCCGATAAGTGGGCACATTCTCATCAAAACTTTGCTTATTTCATTTATTTTTCATCTCGTGTGTGTTTTTTCAGAACACTTCATTGTTTTTATGTTCTCAATATTATTTCTAACCATTAAAACAATAAAATAACTGTCATTAATGCTCACGGTACTTGAAAATTTGGATTTTTACATTCTCATCCAGAGAAGGTATTAGATTTGTGTAAGATTTGACCCCCCACCCCCCGCTTTTTGTCAGATGTCCATTTTTCAATAATCATTTTAAAATTTATCATACACATGTTCCAAAAACGTCTTAGATACTTTTTTTGTCCCCTTTGCAGGTAGTTGGCAAAAATCTTTCAAATTTTATGATTTATTAGAAAGATACGGAAATGTACGCTGAAGTAATGGAATTCCCTTCTTCATTTGATCATTTGGTCTTGATTTTGTCTTGAATGTCTTCAATATGTCTTTAGGACCATGATGTCTGGTTCCGTCTCACCAGCTAGACATTGGAGATATACAGACTTTGCTTGCAGTTATGACTGTTGACTGAGCCAAGACAAGACCAGGTTGACTTGTTTCAAGACAAGAAGTGTAAGTCCTAATAAATGTAACGAATTGCTCTTAAAGAAAAGTATATTGCCAGTTTGTGGCTTTAACATTTGCCAGGGTCAAAAGTAAAGAAGTTTTAGTTTGTAAATTTTATTGTCCATTATACTCCGGCCTCTATAAACTATGGACCCCACCGGCAGGGCCTGTCATTTCCAGGAATCAGGTAGCTAGGTGAGGACCAAGCAGTTGACATCTGCTGAGGATTAAAATTTTACAACCGATAAAACTTGTAATTTTGTAATAAATAATTTTTAAATAATAAATTCGGAACCTGTCTGTCTCAACAACTGCAGGCATATAAAATTTTTTATGAAAAGATTAAAACTGTCATTTTCTAGAAGTATCTAGTGAACTGTTGGAGATAGGGAAAAATGGACAACATTTTTAGATTCGCCATCCAAACAACATAACTATTGCAGATAAATGAAATTATTAACACATAAACAATAAATACCATGAAGATAAATAATGTAAACATTCTATAAAGTTTAAAGCGGATTAGAGATGATCCTCAGAGGCCTCGGTCTCAAGACATCAATTTTCGTCTTCAAGTCAAAAACATTCGTCCTAAGACATCAAGAATAGTCTGGTTCCGTCTCACGAGCTAGACATACAGAATGACTTGGAATTGTCTTGGATTGGTCTTTACCCAAGACAAAATCAAGACCAAATATTTTTACCCGGGCGAGCGTGAAGCGCGAGTGTCTTGATGAGAATGTGTTCCTTAAGGTCGAGAGAACCGTAAGTAAATTAGTTCTTTTTATGTAAAACTGACGTAATTAAACCAAAAGCAAGTCATGACGATGGAGTTTACTAAGAGAGTATTAGCTCGCGAAGCGCGCAATAGCGAGCATACGAAGTGCGAAAACCTAGAGGAACCAAGCTTAAAGCGTCAGGCAAATGTGTCCGAGCGCGTAGCGCGAGGTGAACACATTATCGAGCGCGAAGCGCGAGATGAATACTTAATCGAGCGCGAAGCGCGAGAACCGACAGGTGCGCACCCTAGGCGCGCTCAAACTGATAAAAATATTCGCTATTTTTTTTTGGACTTCTTACTTTGTATCATGAAGCTTATGTTTTCAAGAAATCCCGTATTCTCATACAATTCACAACTCCTCTTGGCTCCGTAGCTTTTGAATACCAAGAATATACATAATTTCATAAAATATGAAACAAGTTCACGTGGACAGAGGAGCCAGGGGAAGAAGGTTTATCAAAAGTCCACGCTTGTCCATGAGGGGTGGGGGTGGGGGTGAAGATGTAGTAAAAAATTGTCCACGGGGTATATGGATGGCCCCCTTGAAGTCATTTGAATTCTCCTGAAGCAACTTGAAATCTCCCGAAATATCTGAAGTCACTTGAAATCTCCTGAAATATCTGAAGTCATTTGAATTCACATGAAGTCACGTGAAGTCACTTGAAGTCACTTAAAATCTCCTGAAGTCATTGAAATATCCTGAAGTATCTTGAAGTCAGAAGCAGGTGTACACCCAATCGGTCAAGTTGTCAACCCCTCGATAGCCACTTTGTTTTTTATTTTTGAACGCTGAAAAAGCAACTTTTTGCAATTACCGGATGACCATTTAACGTAAATTTTAACGTATTATTATAATTGCAACAGTTTACATATTTATTTTGCTTCTTTTAATCATTATAATGCCATATTACTTTAGCATTACCTTAGCAGTACTTTAGCATTACGCTGCACGCAGAAAAAATAAATGTAATATTTACTAATCAAGAAATATAAAGTGTTCCTCGTAACCGTAACAGTAAAAACTGCTCTTAATGAAGGGGTGAAACTGTCAAAAGCACTAAGCATTTCGTAAATGTCACAGTGAAATTAGGGTGAATTTAACGGCAATCCTTTAGTAAAATAAACCTCTATTCCCTGGTATGAAATACGGTAAGATATGTGAAATCCACTGAACCGAGATTACAATAGTGGTGCAGTGAATATTACAGAAGGATCGTTACATGCTACCGTTCCGAATATCTTCGTTAGCTCGCCCTCAGTCTTAATAATGCAACCTATCCGCGCGAACCACCGGATGAATTCATGACGCCATCGGCAATGGATGGATTGCACACAACAACAGAAACGGAAAAATGTGAAGAAAACAATTGGCACAGTTTAAAAAGTTCTACAAAAAGTTCCCTTACACATTTATGATATCTTGTACCATTTCCGAAAAAAACAAAAAAATTCAATACTTCTTTCGGAAACTACAGTTGCAGCGAGCAGGCAATTCCTTTAACTGTACAAATCTGTTATTAACTATATTATAAATGGTTTTTCTGTGCACAGTTTCAAAATCAGGACACACTTGTCGTTTGGCATTCAAATTTATTCTTCGAGTTTTACCTCTTATTGTGAATCTAAATTTGCATAGAGACATTGAACTATCACAGAAAGATAAAAAAAAATGAATAAAGACATTTTCGAATTTCAATTGTTCATTTATATATGAAATTTGAAAAACAAGTTGAAGGACAAGAAACATATGGGCGACTTCTGTGAAAGTGGGCACACCCTACCTTTTTTATTTAAGAACAAAATTATTTATATAAAAAAGATATTCTATAAGTTTTATGCGGGCTAAACGAGTTTTGTGGTCAAGAGAATTTTTCGTAGGAAAATTGAATTTTTTTATTTTTCTCGGAAATGGTACAAGATATCATAAATGAGTAAAAGAACTTTTTATGTAACTTTTTTAACTGTGCCAATTATTTTCTTCACATTTTTTCGTATCTGCTGTTGTTTGCAAGAAAATGCGAAAATTCGATTTTATGAAAAAAAATTCTTCTGGCCACAAAAGTTATATAGCCCGCATAAAACTCACAAGGTATTTTCCTTATGATAGAACAAATTGAGAAAAAAATTGCCAAAAATATAAGTGTGGGTTTTTTGAGAAAATCGACTTTTAATATTTTCAGAAAAACCCGCCAGAAATTAGGAAGACTTTCTTGACCTCCAGAAATGTAAAAAATTGAAACTCGAGAAAATTTACAAACTCTGCAAACAAGAAATTTTCCACATTTTTTCGACCATGCGTAACTAAGATGCCTATCTATTGATTATAAATTATACTTTTTTAGGATCAAAATACGCTATTTTTTCGCGATGTAGCAATTTCGAATTCCAGATTTTTATATTTTGAGATCCGCCCTAATAACTATTGATAAAGCAAAATTTTGAACCTCACATTTATTTCAAAAATTCGCCTTCAGTTCTCTTCCAAAATTAGTTACGATAAAGTATAAGAATATTTTTCTCAATTTTATTAATCATGTTCATCAATGCTCATTTTTCAGCTTGAGATAACCAGTCAATGTATCCTTATTCAACATACTGGTTCTTCATGATCATTTATAAAAATATTATTGAAAAGTGAGAAAAAAATCTGAAATATTTTCAGACTTAAAATTTATGTCACTACGGTTCAAATTTTGTGTTTTAGAAATGAATAGTTTTATGAAGGTTGTGAAAAATTTCTATTAGGAAGACAGCTCATTACCTGTGACAGTGGGCGGGGAAGTAGTTTAGTAGTTTAACTGACAAGGAGAGGACGCGAGATGGACATCGCCGATTGGACTGGGGCTTTACAGGATGAAAGTAAATCAAAATCCATTAGGGGCGTATTTTTTCTTTCGATCTAATGGGCTTTAGTTTCCGAGATATCGAGGTTTGAGTATTTGCGCTCGAGCGCTCGACTCGCCATGGCGCGCCACTGCAGAGCGGGGACCCTGGACTTGGCGCTCACTCACAGTCCGACACTAATTTTGTGATGAACGTCAAATTTTAAAAAATGGGGTCAATAATTAAAAACAAAAAATCTTTTGTGAAAATTTTGAAGTGAATCATGCAAATCAATTCACAAGCAATTTTTTTTTTTTTTTTTTGTATACACTCTTAAAAAAATGTTAAAGAGAAGAAACATCCGCATCTTATTATAAATATAAAATTATATTTTCCGTTCAAACTATGCAAGATACGGAAAAATGTTCAGAACCCAAGGTGTTCATCTTAAAAATATCTATGAATTTATATTATATTGTATATTATATATTGTTTTTTTTAACAATATTTAAACTTGTTTTTTTAATCTTATCGAATATTATTTGTAAATATTCAACATCATAAATAATAATGTTATTAAAAGGCATTAGATAATAAATCAAACTGTGCATAAGATGCGAAAGAAAGTTTCAAAATAAAATTTTTTACCTTAAAAAGATCTGCGAGTTTTCTTACAACCATTCTTCATCAGGACGCATATTATTTTTAATTATAAAAAATAACATTAAGATTGAAAAATTGTGAGAATGTGCCCGCACAGTGGGTAGAATTTTGTATAACAAGAAACAAAAATATTTTCAGCCACTTTATTTAAAATTTCTTTTTTACATAAATTTTTACGAAAACCTGATAAATGTTTTTAAAAGTAAATCATCTGACTTCATCATTATTACCTCATTTCAGTTCACTCACATTGATTTAGTTGATCAACATAAACTTCAATTGAATAAGACTTCATATTTATCACTTTCGTTTAGAAAGTATAATATAAATTCATATAAGTTTTTTAATAGAGCCTAGATACAATAAATCCATTATCTCGATTGCATCTTCCCCTAAAAACGTTTCTGAGGGTGCCAACAATATTTTCAAAATGCCTTCGTCTATGATAGGGAATGATCTAGGAAAGAAAAAAACGAATAATATAAATTTAATTCTATTTAAAAATTCTATTGAAAAATGATCTAAAGAAAAATCGTCGATCTTTTCCAGGCGAATACTTTTATGGTTGAACGTTCTTTCGTATCTTGCATAGTTTGTCCGTGAAATTGGATTTTGTTATTTGTAATAACATTTTTGACGACTAAAAAAAACTATATGTCTGATAGAAAAATGTTTCCATAAAAATTTTTAGATATTTTTGAGATGACCAATCTCACTTTTCAACATTTTTCCGCATCTTGCATAGTTTTACCGAAAATATATATTTTTATTGTTAATGATATGCAGATGACTCCCATCTTCTAAATTGTTTGCATGATTCTCTTAAAAAATAGTCACTATCCGCTGGACTACAGTGTTTAACAACTTTTCCAAGAAGCGACGAAAACGATTTTTTGTTTTTGTTTTTACTTATTGACCCCGGTTTTTTTTTAAATTTGACGTGATGCATTATTTTCGTTCTACGATTCGCAGTCTACGTAAAAAAAACTTCATAGAAATGATATAGAAATCCTTTGGACTTCCCGTTCATCACAAAATTAGTGTCAAACTGTGAGTGAGCGCCAAGTCCAGGGTCTCCGCTCTGCAGTGGCGCGCCATGGCAAGTCGAGCGCTCGAGCGCTAATACTCAAACCTCAATATCTCGGAAACTAAAGCCCATTAGATCGAAAGAAAAAATACGCCCCTAATGGATTCTGATGTACTTTCATCTTGTAAAACCCCAGTCGAATCGGCGATGTCCATCTCGCGTCCTCTCCTTGTGAGACGATTCACGGAAATAGTCCGGGAGCTGGGCATGATTCCGTATGCACTTAGGAGGCAAAAGATAAAAACCATGTGATCCCATGTATTTTGACTCGCTGAATCCAATGGTACCGGTTATTTTTACAAGAAGTGGATGGGTTTTGTTTAAAACGCAATTGTTTAAACAATTATGAAAAAATGCTTTTTTTCAACAGGAGAAATTTTTTTTAGATAATTTGGACCATTTTAAGACGAAAAGGTCTCTTGTCATTTGTTCGTAAAATGCATATTTAAAAAGTTATGAATTTTGTAAATTGAAAAATTGACGTTTTTTTGTAAATTTGACTGTTCATAATTTTCGATCTAATCAATATTTTTCAAAAGTTGAAAAACCAATTTATTCTTTAAGATTTCCTCTATCTATTAACGTTATGCAATGTCGGATTATCAATTTGGAAGCCTTTGATATCGCAATCTACATGTAGCACTTTTTACGCGCGGCGCAGTACGTGCGCAATAGAGGCCTGGCGCTCGCAACTCGCCCGCTCATCACAAATGCAATTTGTCTCGGCTTATCGTAACTAACTGTTCATTTCTTAATTTTATAAAGACAAGATTATTACACAATTATCTGGTTCACATTCTTTCTCATCAGATAGTCGAATTGTTGTTGCCTCCATTCTATCACTGGACACTTATTTTATAAAATAATACGTAACGCCATGGTCAAAGAGAAAGCCCGATGTTCACAGTAGTACAGACAGCGTGCTCAGACACGCAACGATCGAAAAAAGTAAACAAAAGAGAGTCGAAAAAAAGTAAACAAATGCAATCTTGCCACAATTATTAGAATGAAGATTCCCGCGAAAATATTTGAATATTTAAAAGCAATCGTACATAATTCGGTAAAACATTGAACTGCGGAATATCATATAATAATATTATATCAATATCAAATTGGATTATAAAGATGGATTGTAAAATGCATTAAAAAAATTATGTTTATATTAAATTACACGCATGCGTTATAGGACGTGGAAATGTATAGAAATATGAAGTTTCGACCTTCCACTTTAATTATTCAACAATATGAATAATCTGATAATAAGCAATATATTATTGGTTGCGATATGCGGGGACATTGATGAGCGGGCGAGTTGCGAGCGCCAGGCCTCTATTGCGCACGTACTGCGCCGCGCGTAAAAAGTGCTACTTGTAAATTGCGATAACACAGGCTTCCAAATTGATAATCCGACATTGCATATCGTTAATAGATAGAGGAAATCTTAAAGAATAAATTGGTTTTTTGACTTTTGAAAAATGTTGATTAGATCGAAAATTATGAACAGTCAAATTAACAAAAAAACGTCAATTTTTCAATTTTAAAAATTCATAACTTTTCAAATATGCATTTTACGAACAAATGACAGGAGACCTTTTCGTCTTAAAATGGCCCAAATTACCTAAACAAAATTTTTCCTGTTGAAAAAAAGCATTTTTTCATAATTGTTCAAACAATTGCGTTTCAAACAAAACCCATCCACTTCTCGTAAAAATAACCGGTTCCATTGGATTCAGCGAGTCAAAATAAATGGGATTACATGGTTTTTACCTTTTGCCTCCTAAGTGCATACGGAATCATACCCAGCTCCCGGACTAAAAGGAAGTAATTATGCCTCTTCCATCGTCAAGGGGGGGGGGGGTAACCACAACCTCCCCCTCCCCTTGGCTACGCCACTGGCAAATCTTATACCCACAGGTCGCGTACAGTTGAGAGTTTATTGGAGCAAGACGTTTTTGCGTTCCGCGACTGTTCCAGCTGACTTGTATGGATATATGAGGTAAATGCGAGAACTTTTGTCGTATGCCGCGATGGCATGAACGCGTATTCAAAAGTCAATACCGAGGTCGCCACCTTAGATACAAATGCATTTCGGAATTATTTCACAGATCGCAACTCGTGTAATAGTGTAGTGGTTAAGGTAATCGACTTGCGAGCTTAGGTTTATGCGATCAAAACCCCCCCGTTGCGTGCGAAATTTTAATTGTCTTATTAGCGTTGTAACTTACAAATATCGATTAATTATAAGTATATCCGAAAATATATCTCAGAATTAACCGTTTGTTTATTCATTAATTATTTTTTAGCTATTTTTTTTACAATGTATAGAGTCGTCCAAACTATAGTCTGCACCGTTAAAATAAGTTAGATCTGTTTATATTATCCGTCAAAGTGACATGATAATTCGTAATTGCAGCATCGAGGAATAGTGCAGAATAGCGACTGGATCGGTAAAATCTACTGATCCGCAGGTCAACAGCACTTGAGAATCGGTACTGGTAACCATCAATGATAGTCATATTTAGTTGCCTATAGTTGTAAAATTTACTGAACTGACGTGTTGTCCATATACGTACTTGGAAGATCAGTAGATTTAACTTGGTTCTCAGTAAAATATAGGGTTCTTGTTTCTGCGTGTGTAGCGTAATTCTTGCGTTCGGCCGGTCTGCCAGGGTATTTATTTAGAGATTTCTTTTCGGCAAGACTTTCAACATGTTTTTCGAAACCTTTTTAAAACCTTTTTGAACATTTCCGATTGAAAATTGTTGACAACAGGTTATACCAATGTTTGAACAAATTTCTATACAGGGTGTCCCAGACTCAAATGTCCGGACTTATATAGCCGTATAAAAATGAAAAAAATAAATAGAAAATTCCTTTTCCAAAAATCAGTTGAAGTTTTAGTTTTTTAGTTATAAAACATTTAAGCTGGACCAATCAGGAGCGCCGTATAAGCAGCCGTGTGTACGTGAACGAGATTTCAACGCAGTGTTATCGAAGTGAGCGCAAAGGTGGGATTAGCGACGGGAGAACACTACGTTGGAATCCCGTTTACGCACACACGGCTGTTTATACAGCGCTCCTGATTGGTCCAGCTTGAATGTTTTATAACTAAAAAAGTAAAACTTCAACTTATTTTTGGAAAAGGAATTTTCCATTTATTTTTTTAATTTTTACATGGCTATATAAGTCCGGACACTCGAGTCTGGGACACCCTGTATAACGCGCGCGACTGTTGCCTCTCGCGCTTTGCGCTCGATAACGTATGTACCTCGCGCTACGCGCTCGGTCTTTGTATTTCCCCCACATTTGTGCACAGGTCTTTTGAAATTAAAGGTCACAGCATCGATATCTGTGATTTGGTGATTGTGAATTCTCTTTTGCTAAAGCTCCTTCGGCTTTAACGAACACATTCTCATCACGTATCTCGTGCTTCGCACTCGATTTTGTCGAAAATGCCAACTTTTCTACATTACATATGTTCAACTCTGTTATATCAAATGTATATTATATTTATTTCTGTACTTCGGTCTGGGACTGTTTATTCAGATATTGCAAAATTACGTACACATGTTATTTTTCATGATTACTTCAATATTTGCACCTTATTTTGCACTGATGTCAATTCTCAGCTACCCTGAAAAATATATCATTTCAATAAGTTTATATTATTACAATTTATAATACGCATTGATATTCAAACAAAAGTATTATCATTCTCTTGTTTTGGTAATAAAAAAAAAGTGAGCATCTTATTAAACAAAAATCTGCCCGCTTCGCGGGCACATTCTCATCGCGCGCTTCGCTGGCAAGTTTGAGCGCGCCTAGGGCGCGCGACTGTTGGATCTCGCGCTTCGCGCTCGATTATGTATACACCTCGCGCTACGCGCTCGGACGTATTTGCATGGCGCTTTACGCTCGGTTTCCCTAGATTTTTGAACTTCGTGTTCCACTTTGATGGAAAAAAAAGCTTATTTGCAAATATTATAAAAGTATCAAAACCTCTACATGTGAAGTGATTGTTAAATTTGTTTTTATTTTAGAATGAAATGGAAATTTATTTACTCAAGGTTCTATCGACCTTAAGGAACACATTCTCATCCAGACACTCGCGCTCGATATGTGATTTGGAAATAATTTGAACCTTGCGTTCCACGCTCGGTTCTGTGCACCGTATGATAGAAATGAAAAAGTCACGAATAAAACAAAATCTACGCATCCTATCAGAACATGATTTTTAACAAATTTGTACCTCTTCTTTGGATGAACAAATTTTGTCTCTGTCATTTTTCTCGTAGCTTGTGTTATTCGTCTAAATTTTCATTATGTACCAATGAGTACTTTTATAATTTTTCTATTTATACTTTAAACAATTTTTTACTTATGTTTTTATTTTCAGATTAGTTTTGAAATCTTATTTTTGTGTTCATTTCTGAATAATTAATAATGATTTTTGAAACTATTTCTTATATTTTATGTTTTTCTCAGATTCGTAATACAAATTTTTCTGTAACATGTGCATTCTATTATGATTTGGGTTATTTTCAAGTGGTTCGGTGAAAACTATATCACTTGCCCTGGAAAACGAAAAGCTATAAAAATCAAAAGGGTCTTTTCTCTCTCTCTCTCTCTTTCTCTCTCTAAAAAGTGGGAGGAAACGATTTCTAAAATGCCCATGCTTTGAGAGTTTTCGAGTTAAAAAATGAGTTTAGTTTGCTCTCGTGCTCTTACTACGTCACTTGTGACTTTACACATTTCGCATCGTGTATTCGTTTTTCTCATTTAATGTTTAAAATTTAAAATAAAAATTTTGAGTATTTTTAAATAAATTTTTTTAAATAAAAAAATACCTTTAGAAGTTAATTGGTGTTAGAACAATTAAAATGTTTTTAAAAACTTTTTTTAAATGGTGCTTTCCGGAATATGACAACAGAACAATGAAGCAAAACAGTGGATTTCAACATAGGACCAAAGTACAGATGAGTTAAAATAATTTAAAAAAAAAATAATCAAAATAGTTTTGTTAAAAAAAAATAATAATAATAATAATAATAATAATAATAATAATATCGATTATGAGAGCATTAATATGACGGATTGACCTGTCGAAAATTAACAATTTTTAAAAAATTTTTATTAAAAATAGAGAATTTAACGAAGTGTTTTTGAAGGGAGAGAGGGAAACAAAGTTATCAATTTAGGGAAGCAGCTCTCAAGTTATAAAATAGTTTGGGATGGTGTTATCAATTATGTTAAAGTATTTTCTTTAACTAAATAATTTAAAAAAAATTTATTTTCATTAAAAACAATCAATTCCTTAACTAATTCATATTTCACAGAAAGTATAAGAAATATAGAATTTTTATAGGTATATGAATTTACTCATACCTTTAGTTATCCAATAAATAATTCCCTGATGAGGAGGTTTAAATTGACCTCGAAACATGTTGGTCCCCTGGTAGTATAAAAAAGATGGATAAAGGAAAAAGTGAGAGGTTGGTTTTTGGTTTACTTTTTCACCATTTCTCCCTCTTTTTACAATTGGTTATTCTTGTCTCTAATGAGCTGAAAAGTGAGGTAGTTTAGAAGCCTACTTTTTAATTTTGAATCTTTTTCATACTCATTTTGTAGAAAATTATTCATGATAAAGTGGATTTCTGTTTCGATCTTAATTTCAAATTTAATTTTACTATTTCCAATGCTGTCTTTTACGAATAAAACAAAAACTACGCATCGTATCAAAAAGTGAATAATAACAAATTTGGAGATCTTTTTTGGGTGCATAATTTTGTTCTATTCATCTTTAGTCGTATCTTGCATAGTTTGACAGCAAAATGAAGTTATTGATTTTTCATTATTTTTTTGTGTGATCAAAATTTGGTACATAGAATTTTTGAATTTTGAAAAAAATGGTCTCAAAAATTTTCAAAATGCGCTCACTTTTTGAATTTTGATCAAAATTAGCTTGTTAACGGACTTGTTCTTTCTTTTTAGGCACTAAAGAAGTGTGCCAAAGCACAACCCAATCTGATTATTTTTTCGAAATTTATCGTGCCTACAAACAGACAGAAAGACAGACAGACAGACACCTTGGTAAAAACCTTTTTTTCTAGCTCAGGGGGTCTCAAAACGTGGAGATTTGATGAAAACCGACCAAGTCAAATTTTACATAAAACCAATACCTTCTCATTAGAATGAGAATGTAAAAAGTGCGCGACCTATAAAAAAACAATTTTGTTATTAAACAGTTTATTGCAACCTGTGTCGTTTTTCGATATATTCAATTTGCTTATTTTCAATGTTATTTTTTACAATTTGAACCAAAAATACGCATCCTAGCGTAAAGTGTTTCTATAAAAATTTTTATAACCAAAGTTTATAAAAAATTTGTAGATCATTTTTGGTCGAACAACTTTTTTCTCAATTTTTTTCCGTCTCTTGTGTGGTTTTTCCAAAAATTTAATTTTTTTATTTTTAATGCGATTATTTATGATTAAAACAAAAAATACAATTCTTCAAAAAAATTATTTATGACAAATTTGTATAGCTCTTTCTTGTGTGAGCAACTTTTACCTATTAATTTTTTCATAGCTTGTGTCGTTTGTCCAAAAATTTAATTCTTTCATTTTTAATATTATTTTTTAAGATTAAAGCAAAAACAATGGATTCTATCAAAAAGTGATTGTCAATGTAGATCTTTTTTGAATGCACAATTTTTGTCTATTCGTCTTTTTATACCCTTGTGTTGTTTTTCCAAAGATTTAATTTTTCTATTTTTAATGCTATTTCTTACGAGTAAAACAAAAGAAACGCATTTTATCAAAAAGTGATCAATAACAAATTTGCAGATCTTTTTTACGTACACAATTTTGCATTCTTTGTTTTTTTTCATATTCTGTATATTTTGACCGCAAAATGGAATTTTTGATTTTTGATTTTTTTGCGATAAAAATTTGAATTTTCGATTTTTCAAAAAATAGAAAAAAGTCTTATAACAGTATTGTAGGGTGTTCAAGAAGAAACATTTTTCTTCTCCCGAATGTTTTTCTTATCGTGCGTTGTTTGGCTTAAAATGTTCATTTTCGTTTGTTTTTTGGAATTTTGTAAATGCTATAACTCCAGCAATTTTTGTTTGATCAAAAAAGTTCATTGTAATAAATTGTTTATCTTTTTGAGTACTACGAATATACGTACATAGAATTTTTATATTTGGAAAAAAAGTGGTCTCAACAATTTTGAAAAAGCGCTCACTTTTTGAATTTTCATCCAAAATGGCTGGCTAACGAACTTGACCTTTATTTTAGGATACTTGAAGATTATACCAAAGCCCAAACCAATCTGTCAATTCTTTCGAAAGTTATCGTGCTAACAGACTAAAAATCTACATACATACACACCCACATACACACATACATACATACATACAGACAGAAAGACACATTCACGAAAACCTGTTTTTTGGTTTCAGATGGTCTCAAAACGTGGACATTTGACAAAAACGGGGGGGGGGGGTCAAATTTTACACAAATCTAATACCTTCTCTGATGAGAATGTATTTCACTGTCAATGTGATTTCTTACGAATGAAACAAAAACTGCACATCTTATCAAAAAGTGTTCAATAACAAATTTGTAGATCTTTTTTTTACACACAAACTTTGTTCAATCATCATTCGTCGTATCTTGCATAGTTTGGCCGTAAAATTGCATTTTTGGATACCATAAAAGACTTGCCTTCGTTGCTTTCGTTTTCATCGCGTAAATACGGAATTTTGCTGATGGCACGATGTTTGCGAACACGCGGTGTGCTCCTTAATTTTGGCATTTATTATTAATGTGTTAAGAATATATTATACGGTCGAACACTCCCAGAACATTTGTAACACAATGCCACGAAGGAAAACAAAAATTAAGGTTATGTTCGTAATTATATTACATCTAGCGCATATGGCTTAAGATGGCGCTGCGAAGAGGCTATATGACGTCACAGTACATAGCCCGGTCTGGTACGAGTCAGGGCCACAGAATTCTTCCTATCAGGACCAGATAGTACACATCGGATCAGGCCCTAGTCGGTAATCGGTAATATATATGGCGACTTCTGCACGGGTGAGAATGTAAAAATTATAATATTGAACATTTTCTTGCAACTTGTGTCGTTTTTCCATGAATTTAATTTATTTTCTATGTTATTTTTTATGATTCAAACTACAAAAATACGCATCATACCCTAAGGTAGTTCTAAGAAAATGTGTAGGTATAATTTAGGCGACAAATTTTGTTAAATAAAATATTCCTGTAGCTTGTGCCATTTTCCGTCGTAAAGACTATTTTTTCTGCCTAGAGGGTCTCAAAGCGTCGACATATAATGGGATCCAAAAAGTGTTTATTTTGATTTTCATTTTGGGATATTGAAAATGCTATAACTCTAACAATTTTCCTCTCATCGGAAATATCGTGAGGTTAAATAGTTTGAATCTTTGAGTAGTAGAGATAGCCCTCCATGGAATTTCTGAATTTTGAGAAAAATGGTCTAACAAATTTTGAAAATGCACTAAAATTTTTAATTTCTATCCAAAATAGCTGGTTAACGAATCAGATCTGTCTTTTCACCCTTGAAACTGTGTGCAAAATTTCAACCCAATTCGATTAGTCCATCAAAAGTTATCCGGTATACAGACGACAACGACGTCTACGACAAACAGACAGACACCGACGTAAAAACTATTTTTTTCTGACTCAGGGGACCTCGAAACTTCAACATTTATTAAGATCCACGAAAGTAATTTTTCACATAAAATCAATACCTTCTCATTATGATGAGAATGTAAATTCATTATCTTATGTGCCATCAAAATTTTAATGTTCGACTTTTCAAGAAAACTTAAAAAGTAGTTATGATAATCGTGTAGGGCTTTCAAAAAGTAACATTTTTCTTATCTCGACATTTTTCTATATCGTGCTTTGTTTCGCTTAAAATGTTTATTTTCGTTTTTACATTTTCATCAGAGAAAGTATTAGATTTGTGTAAAATTTCACCCCCCTCGTTTTTGTCAAATGTCCACGTTTTGAGACCCCCTGAACCCGAAAAACAGGTTTTCGTGAATGTGTCTGTCTGTCTGTATGTGGGCATGTGTGTATCTGGGTCTGTATGTAGATTTTTAGTCTGCTAGCACGATAACTTTCGAAAGAATTGACAGATTCGATTGGACTTTGGTATGCTCTTCAAGTGTCCTAAAATGAAGGTCAAGTTCGTTAGCAAGACATTTTGGATTAAAATTAAAAAATTAAGAGCATTTTGAAACTATTTGCGACCAATTTTTTTTCAAAATTTGAAAATTATATGTGCGGCTGTTCATAGTACTCGGAAATTTCAACAATCTATACTTATAAAATTTTTCGATAAAATGAAAATTTTCAGAGTTACAGCATTTTCAAAATCCAAAAGAAGAAAAGAAAATTAACATTTTCAGCCGATCAACGCACGATACGAAAAAAAGTCAGGGCAAGAAAAATGTTTCTTTTTGCACGTCCTACAAGATCGTCATAACGACTTTTTGAATTTTCTTGAAAAATCGAAAATTCACATTTTCATTGCACAAAAAATAATGAAAAATCCAAAAATTCAATTTTACGATCAAACTATGTAAGATACGACAAATGATGATTAAACCAAATTTGTGCATAAAAAAAAGATCTACAAATTTGTTCTTGGTCACTTTTCGATGGGGTGTGTAGTTTTTGTTTTAGGCGTAAAAAAGAACATTAACAGTGAAAAAATCAGCCCGATAAGTGGGCACATTCTCATCAAAACTTTGCCTATTTCATATCTTTTTCATCTCCTGTGTGTTTTTTTTACAATACTTAATTGTTTTTATGTTCCCAATACTATTTCTAACGATTAAAACAATAAAATAATCATTATTGCTCGTGGTACTTGAAAATTTGTATTTCTACATTCTCATCAGAGAAGGTATTAGATTTGTGTAATATTTGACCCCCCCCCCCCCCCGGTTTTTGTCAAATGTCCATTTTTCAATAATAATTTAAAAATATATTATATATGTTCCAAAAACGACTTAGATACTTTTTTTTCTTCCCTTTTCAGGTAGTTGGAAAAAATCTTTCAAATTGTATGATTTATTAGATAGATACGGAAATATACGCTGATGTAATGGAATTCCTTTCTTCATTTGATATCAAATACAAATTTAGTCATTTTTATCTGAAGAAAATAGAACATAACATATGGTCGTTGCGAAGCGCGAGGACCAAATATCGAGCGCGAAGCGCGAGTGTCTTGATGAGAATGTGTTCCTTAAGGTCGATAGAACCTTAAGTAAATTAGTTCTTCTTTTTATGTAAAACTGACGTAATTAAACCAAAAGAAAGTCATGACGATGAAGTTTACTAAGAGAGTATTAGCTCGCGAAGCGCGCAATAGCGAGCATACGAAGTGCGAAAACCTAGAGGAACCAAGCTTAAAGCGTCAGGCAATTTTCTTTCCATCGAAAAAAGTCGTAGCGAAAAATTGATTGAGTTTTTGATTAATACAGATAACCGTCCATGGAATTTATGAATATTGAAGATATTTTGAGAAAGCTCTGACTTTTTGAATCGCTATCGAAAATAGCTGGTTAACGAACTCGATCTTTCTTCTGGGCCCTTGAAACTGTGTGCCAAAGCACAATGCAATCCAATTATTCCCTAAAAAGTAATCTGCTATACAGACGACAACGGCGACGACAGACAGACATACACCGACGTAAAAACTATTTTTTCCGACTCAGGGGGCCTCAAAACGTCCACATTTGCTGGAATCCACGAAAGTAATTTTTCACATATTATCAATACCTTCTCACTATGATGAGAATGTAATAATTTATTATTTTTTGTGCGATTAAAATTTGTATTTGCGATTCTTCAAGAAACCTCAAGAAGTCGTTATGATAATATTGTAGGGCTTCCAAAAAGTTACATTTTCTTCTTTTGACATTTTTTCATATCGTGCTTTGTTTCGCTTAAAATGTTTATTTTCGTTTTTTTTATTCGATTTTGAAAATTCTATAACTCTGACAATTTTCTTTCCGTCGAAAAAGTCGTGAGGATAAATTGTTCGAATTTTCGAGTACTACGGATGGCCGTCCAATGAATTTCTGAATTTAAAAAAAATGGTCTTAAAAATTTTGAATGTGCTCCAACTTTTTGAATTTCGATCCAAAATAGCCGGTTGACGAAGTCGATCTTTCTTCTCGACCCTTTTAACTGTGTGCCAAGGCACAACCAAATCCGAGTAGTCCTTCAAAAGTTATCGGGTATACAGACGACACCGACGGCGATAGACGGACAGACACTGACGTAAAAACTATTTTTTCTGACCCAGGGGGCCTCAAAACGTCAAAATTCAATGGGACCCACGAAAGTCATTTTTCAAATAAAATCTATAACTTCTCATTCTGATGAGAACGTAATAATTCATTATTTTTTGTGCCATCAAAATTTGAATTTTTTATTTTCCAAGCGAACTTGAAAAGTCGTTATGATAATCTTGTAGGACTTCCAAAGAGTACAATTTTCGTTCTCCCGACTTTTTTTCGTATCATGCTTTGCTTCGCTTAAAATGTTTATTTTCGTTTTTACATTCTCATTCTAATGAGAAGGTATTGGTTTTATGTAAAATTTGACTTGGTCGGTTTTCATCAAATCTCCACGTTTTGAGACCCCCTGAGCTAGAAAAAAAGGTTTTTACCAAGGTGTCTGTCTGTCTGTCTTTCTGTCTGTTTGTAGGTACGATAAATTTCGACAAAATAATCAGATTGGGTTGTGCTTTGGCACACTTCTTTAGGGCCTAAAAAGAAAGAAAAAGTTCGTTAACAAGCTAATTTTGATCAAAATTCAAAAAGTGAGCGCATTTTGAAAATTTTTGATACCATTTTTTTTCAAAATTCAAAAATTCTATGTACCAAATTTTGATCACACAAAAAAATAATGAAAAATCAATAACTTCATTTTGCTGTCTAATAATTTTTTAATTTTAATTTTATCTTTTACAATTATAGAAAAAAATATGCGTACTTTTAAAAAATAGTCTAAAGAAAACGCGTAGATATTTTTAAGGTAAATAATTTTATTTTCAAACTTTTTTCGTATTTTCCAAGTTTATTCAGATATATTTTTGAGATGAACAGTTTGGCTACTTAACATTTTTCCGTATCTTGCATAGTTTGAACGGAAAATATAATTTTACATTTTTAATATCATGCGGATGCCTCTCGTCTTCGAAATATTTTTATCGGTTCATATACCTAAAAAAACACGAAATTGATTGGGACATGATTTGCATGATTCACTTAAAAAATATTCATCATTCGCCTAACTGTAGCGTTTAACAACTTTTCCAAGGAGTGACAAAAATGATTTTTTTGTTTTTGACCGCGTTTTTTCAAAAATTTGACGTGATGGATTATTTTCGTTTTAAGATTCGCAATCTACGTAAAAAAAAAAACCCCTCATATAAATGATATAGAAACCCTGTGGACTTTCCGTTCATTACAAAATTAGTGTCGGACTGTGAGTATGCGCCAAGGAAGTCAGGGGCCCCGCCGCGGCGCGGCGCGGCGCGACTCTGCAGTGGCGAGTTGAGCGTTCGAGCGCAAATACTCAAACGTCGATATCTCGGAAACTAAGGCCCATTCGATCAAATGAAAAAGTACCTCCCTAATGGATTTTGATGTACTTTCATCCTGCAAAGCCCCACACGAATCGGCGATGCCCATCTCGCGTCCTCTCCTTGTTAGTGAAAGATTTATTTTATTGGAAGAAATATTTGTTTGGAATAGTCTCCTTCGTATTCTACATTGAAAGAAAAATATCTTGCAGCCAATTTAATAATAATGTTTAATTTAACAAACTAATTATTCCATTGAAATAAATGTTTATTTGTTATGAAAAATTCAATTTTACTAATTGAATTAAACGTATCCTTCAACTAAAGAAATAAGTATTTACATATATAAACACAATATTTTATTCATCTAAAGAAATGCTTCATTGGCATGAATGCATGAACTCTTTGTATCAACGTATATTTTTAACCTAATTAATATTCTCTAAACTTAAATAATTATTTCTTTGATTTGAATAAACCTAAAGACTTGATTCAAGTGCATCCTGATTAATTCAAAGAATCGAACTTATTCATTCAAATAAATATGTTTCTGTAGTACTAACAACATTTGGTCCCATATATGGGCCATCTATTAAGATGATGTCGGCCCAACCTTGGACAACAATGTGGGGCCGACTTTGATTTTTAGAGGTTCGTAATACACAGGTGTAGAAATACACAAAATAGGTATTCAAAAAATAAATAATAATTGATTGCGAGTATTTTGACTATAAATGGTAATGGTCCTGCTTGGATTGAATACATTATATTAGAACATTATATTAGAAATAAAATTTCTAACGCTACGGGGATTCGAACCTACACCTATACCTGAATCTACCTATACCTGAATCTATCGCCTAGCAGTCGGGAGTCTTACCCAATACTCTATACCTGAAGAGTTGAAAGCCAATGAAAAAACCATCCTCATAAGCAGCTCAAAGCAGTTGAAAAAAAATGTGTTAACTCTTTTTTCTCATCAATTTTCGTATTATTATGCAATATATCATGTAGATTTAGAATAAATTAACTGTTAACGGGAATAGAAATCATATAATTTTTAAATATATAATTCAAACCGATTACAATTTTTAGGGTTTCGTTGCCCCGGGCTGAAACCCTTACATTTTTGTTCAACAAATTCTTTTCAACCATTTTTTTCCCTAAAATTTTCGTTTTAATTTATTCAAAAACATTTTTTTTAACCATTTCTTTCTAAAATATTTGTTTTCAAAAATTTCGTATCAAGATTTTTTTTAAAACATTTTTTTTCAAACGTTTTTTTTTCAAACTTTTTTCAAACAATTTTTTTTTTTTTAATTTTATTCACAATTTTTTTTTTAAGCGCCCAATTTGACTAATTTTTCTTCTTGTAATATTTTTTTGGCATTTTAGATCTTTTCATAACGTTTGATAGTGACATAAAATGTAATTTTTATAATAAGCATTTCAAATTTGCATAGACGGAACTTAGAAATTTTATCGTTAACTGCGACAATTTTTTTAATAACACATTTTTTCAAAATTTCGTGTAACATTTGCCTTTTTAGGTGTTTTAGACTATTTTAAAACGATTATGAATTACGTCAAATGTACATTTTTCGGAACATTCACAATTTATCATGAAGATTGAATTTAGAATTTGTTTTCTTAAAAAGACGAAATGTCTACATTAGGGTGGCCCTTATTTTTTCACTTTTTGGATTTCTCTGCTCTCAACCCCCCAGTTTTGTTTGAATTAAAAAAAAAAAATCTTCAAATTTGAGCAAAATCAGATGTTACAAATAATTCCGTGTTTTAGTATATTGTCCAGAATTCATCAGAGAATAAGAATCAATCATAAATTTTGAGGTTGAATAATTTTAAGCCACTCTTATGGGTCCCCAAAGGAAACCCCATAAGTGACAACTGTAAATTTTACGTAATATTGCGGTTTATTGACGCTTTTTAAAAGTTTTTTTTACATAACTTATCATTGATCAGTAATTTAAGAATACCTAGTCATTTTTAAAATAATATTCAATTATTTAAACACTTTTGATTTGTTTAATGATATTTTTTTCAGTTAACTCGCGAAATGAACGTATTTTCTAGAATTTATGAGTTATATAATCAATGATAACAGTCAAATAATTTGTTTAAATAATTTTACAATTATTTATATCATACGTATTTGTTCAAGTATATATTTAACCTAAAAAAAAGCAGGAAAAATATTTTATCTCACTAGATTTACGGAAAAAATTTAAATATTTTTCAGTAATAATTTGTTCATCATGAATACTCGTAGATGTTTAAAGAAATTTAAATTGCTTAAACAATTTTTTTGTCCACATATTCTATTTTGGCTATTTTTCGAAAGATTTAAATATTTATATGCTCTACTTTGCTTTTTAAAAATACTCTTAAGTGTTCAAACAAATTAAAAATGTTTAAAAAATGGAATATTCGCTAAACAATGACTCAGTATTCTCAAATTATCAAATAATTTTTTTTTAACTTTCAAAAAGCGTCAATAAACTGCATTATTACGTAAAATTAAAATTTTTCACTTACGGGGTTTTATTTGGGGACGCACAAGAGTGGCTTAAAGTTATACAACCTCAAAATTTAAGATTGATTCTTATTCTCTGACGAATTCTGAACAATATACTGAAACATGGAAATACTTGTATCATATTATCGCGTTTAAATATTAGATTTACAAAAAGCTGACTTTTTCCCATGTTAGATCAATGGGAAACTTCATGGTCTTCGCGCCACCCTTAAATATTAACCGATATTGCTCAAATTTCGAGATTTTTATTGGCATTCGAAAAACAGTGCTAGGTGAGAGCAGACAAATTCAAGAAAAATAATCCACCAAGTTTAAATGAATCAATGAATGTTAAAGGGGCAGTAGTCCATTTTTATCGATTTTCGTTTTTTTGCATCTTCAGTTTCTATATGTGCAGCCACATCGTTTCATGCTATAAGGACCGCTGTCTACCACATTTTAGAGGCGTAGAGGCGGTTGGAAAGTATGAGCTTCCGAGGTTAGCATATTAAAAGGGCAGTAGTCCAAGAAAAAAAACGAAGAAAACGTTCAGAGACACCGTTCGTCTACCTACCGAGGCTTTTTACCCCACGGAAAAAGTCCCCATTAAACCCAAAAAACTCGAATACCTGAAAAAAATGCTGGATTACATTCCAGGGGAATCCAGAATACTCTTTGAGGAAATCGCCTTCCGATGGCCCACTCGGGAAGGCCAATAAGATATAGACAGTGGTTGAAGACTGTATTAATTCATTTTCACTTGAAAAATGATTGTTTGTCATAACAACCTTGGCTTTTCAACAATTTATGGAAAAAACCAACGAAAAAAGACTTGATTTTGTTGTAGCATGTTAAAAGGGCAGCAGTCCACCACCTTTAAAAAATTCTGTAAAATAGGGATTTTGTATTAAAATTCTCTTTCGTTTTCAAATATCTCTCTGACCACTGGTTCCACAAATGCGTAAGGCCTAATTAACCAATGTGCCAATATTTTCGGAACGGGACAGTTTTTTTCGTTTTTCCAAAAGTCAGCTTTCTTGGACTACTGCCCCTTTAACATTCACCGATTCAAATAAGAACCACCCTAGTTTACATGTACCGAAATTTCGGTACAAATATGGGTATGTCTACACAAAACTCCAGCTATTCGTACCCAAATTTCGGTCGTTTTGAAATAATGAACCCCAGAATATCCAACGGCTGGCCCATATTCAGGCCAAGTTTTGACCGACCGTCGGGTGCATCGAAGACTTATATAATCCAATGCTATGCCGATGGTCGGGCCATCTCTTGTCCAGAGTCGAGCCGACCGTACTATCACGGTCTCTTTGAAAAAATGAACCAGAGTTTATCCGACGGTCTGCTCATACTCGGGCCAAGGTTTGACCGACCGTCGGGTGCATCAAGGTGACTTGTGGCTAACTAACTGCTATATCCAGAGTTGGACCGACCGCATTCTTGCGGTTGTACCGACCAATCTGTCACAGTTCATCCGATGGTCGGCCCAAAGTTGGGCCAGAATTGGGCCGACATTCGGCTTTTCGCCCGCTGCCGACGTCAGTTGCCAATGTCGGTGGGACCATGGCAGCTTGATAACACCTTAGTAAGCCCAACTCTGGTTACCGTAGATCGGTTACCAAAGCAGGGCCGACTTTGGGCCGATGGTCAAGCTCTGGCATCTGACCGAATTTCGCACCTGGGGAATCTAGACCGTTTGAGTCAAGGAAATAATTTTCTTGAATGTACGAAATATTTGTTTTAATCAAGAAAATACAAACAAAGAATTGATTTCTTCAGATCATGAAAAGATAAGTCTGCTTCAAAAAAATTACTACTGCAAAAGAATATCTTTTTCAAGAAATAGGATTCAAGTAAATGCGTTTACTTCTTAATGACCAATATGACGCTTTAAACCTACCTAAATAAAATTTTAAACCTTTAAAATGTGTTTCCTATAGACGAATCCTTTTCAGTCTTTTCACTGGAATGAGGCAGAAACAGATTAATTGAAATTAAATAGCTTTCCAGTCGGCACAGGGACATATAGTCTTTGGCGTCTTACACGAAAAAAAAATTTGTTTAAGGCCATGTAATGAGTGTGTCACGTGACCAGAATCCTACGTTACCGGCATTTTTTTTATTTGTCAACTTATTTCCACACGAATAGCCACATCGAGTTGAAAATTTGGGATAATAAATAAGAAGCGCTAAGAAGGTGGCTAAGGTGGCTCTGGTCCTAAATTGTAATAATCATGAAAAAAGCAAAACAACATTTTTTACAAAAAAAAACAAACTTTTTTCAATTTAGCACCAGAGCCGCCTTTATTAATGCTTCTTATTTATTATCCCAAATTTTCAACTCGATGTGGCTATTCGTGTGAAAATAAGTTGACAAATAGAAAAAATGTCGGTAAGGTAGGAATACAGTCACGTAACCCACTCGTCACATGGCCTTAAACCCAAGGAATTCGAAAGTTTAGAATCTATAGATTGCTTTGGGAGAATATAAAAATGGGACACAAAATTCGTAGGTGTATGTAGGCGTATCCAAAAGACAAAGTTCTACCTCGAAACATCCGTATTGACATACACTGACAATGATTAGAATTGTGTTGATTGGATTAGTAAAACGAAAATTACTCATTAAATCAGGCATATGTATATACCTGCAGTAATATAAGTGATTGATCAGTTATAGGTGTATTGAAAAAATCAGTTCATTTTAAAAGGTTATGTTCCAAATACACAGTCAAAGCTATCAATAAGACCGCTACGAATAAGACCGCTTCCCCTCATCCTTGGTCGAGTTCGCCGAGACGCTTCCCCCACTTTCACGCTGACCTCGAAATTCCAGTCAGCCGCTACCAATAGGGCCGCCGCAGAAAAGGCAATTTTAACGGGTTTCAGGAGAATTTTTTTGATATTATCCAAATATATCGAATATTAATTGAGCTGTTGGATCGAATAAGTGCACATAAATCTATTTCGCCGGGAGTAGAAAGGCCCCTGGAGGCTTTCTGAAACATTTTCGAATTTTAATTTTTGAAGACTATATCTGGATGTAAAATTTCATTGCGCATCTTTTGTTCTGCAGGCAAAAAGTTGTACCTTTTTTACTTTTCTAATTGAAGTAAAAAAACTGACTTTTTTGGAAAAATCTATTTTAATTCGTTTTTCACTTCAACTTGTGCTCAGTCAGTCATTTTTTAGAATTTTTTAATAAAATTTCCAGGGAACGTAGTTTGAAATGTCCTTTGAGTGATACAACAAAAGGAATTTAAGAATTTATTTGAAAAAAATGTTAATAATTTTTTTCTGATGCTTGGCGCACATTGGACTTCTCTAACTTCCAGTGTTTCGTTTATCGAGCGAATTTTCAACAACAAAAAACTTCGAGCGAGAAAGTTGTTAATAATAATACATAGAAGTTTTCTGGAAAATTTGAGCCCAATCAAACTGATATTTAAGGAATTATTAATGTCTCAAGTCGCTCACGACTTTGCGACTCGCGCGCGGACTCTAGCGAGAGTCTCAGATCCGATTCTTAATGCAGTTCACTGGCGGCGAAAATAAAAACTAATCAAGAAATCAGGTAATATCAAAGTATTATGAATGAATAAATAAACAAATTTGCATAATGTAAAATAATTTATTCATTTCATATTGATTCTATTTTTGAGACGAACTGTGAAAAAGTAAAACAAAACATAAACATCTAATAGTTGAGATTCACCGGATTCCTAATTCCACGAATTTTTCAATGCTCCAAATTCGTGGAATCGGAAAAAGTGAAAGATCGAGAAAGTGCACTTGTTTTTGGTTCGTATTCTAACAATAATAATTTTTAAAAATTCAAATAAAATTTTAATCAGTGAAATGCCATAGAAAATCAGTGACGATCAGTAAGTGAACGATTTTTCATTATTTTATCAGTGAAATTTCCGTTTTTTCTTCCAGGGTCAAAAATATACAAGCATCTCATTAGTAATAAAAAGTTCAGAAAGCATAATATTTATATTAAAGACGTTTATATATTTTTAATTTAACATTAATTAAATAACGGAAAAAGATTTTAAATGAAAATAAATTATTTCAATGAAATGTAATGTATTTATTTAATGATTCATAATACTTTGATATTACCTGATTTCTTAATTAGTTTTTATTTTTGCCGCCGGTGAACTGTACTAAGAATCGGATCTAAGACTCTCGCTAGTCCGCGCGCGAGTCGCATAGCCGTGAGCGACTTGAGACATTAATAATTCCTCAAATATCAGTTCGATTGGGCTAACATTTTCCAGAAAACTTCTTTGTACTGTTGTTAAAAACTTTCTCGCTCGAAGTTTTTTATTGCTGAAAATTCGCTCGATAAACGAAACGCTGGAAATTAGAGAAGTCCAATGTTCGCCATGAATCAGAAAAAAATTATTAACCATTTTTTTTCAATAAATTTTTAAATTGCTTTCGTTGTAGCTACAACTTTTTGCCTGCATAAAAAAAGATGCGCAATGAAATTTTACATCTAGATATAGTCTTTAAAAATTAAAATTCGAAAATGTTTCAGAAAGCCTCCAGGGGCCTTCCTACTCCCGGCGAAATAAATTTCTGTGCACTTATTCGATCCAACAGCTCAATTAATATTCGATATATTTGGATAATATCAAAAAAACTTTTCTAAAACTCATAAAAATTGCCTTTTTTGCGGCGGCACTATTGGTAGCGGCTGACTGGAATTTCGAGGTCAGCTTGAGAGTGGGGGAAGCGTCTCGGCGAGCTCGAGCAAGGATGAGGGGAAGCGTTCTTATTCGTAGCGGTCTTATTGATAGCTTCGACTGTATTTGCGCACCATTTTTAAATGTTAAATTGTTTAAAACTTAAAATTTGTTCACACATGTAATAATTTCTTATTCATTCATTTAAATGAAAATTTCAAAATGCACTCTAATATTATAAATAAATTCGGAGTATAAACAAAAGTTCAATTGAAAAATTGTTCCTCTATAAATTTATTCTAACTCTATAATTGTATTGATTCGCTGAAGTCACGGTATAACTAATTAACTTCAGTTACGGTAGTTGTACTGTTAAAATGAGTAAACTTCTGAAAATAACTGATTCATCAATTTAAATTATTGTACTGAATGAATTAGTAAAATTTCTACTAATTCAAATTTAGAGAGAAGAGTGCAAAATAAACGGTTCTATCTTGGGTGGCGAACTCCCGAAGCCTCGCCCGAAGCTTTCAGAATTTCATATAAATTGAATTGTGAACACCAGCACGGTCAGCTTTATAGAACCTGTTAATTTGCACCTTCCCGAGCTAGACAATTATTTTTAATATGCATGTTCCGAGATAAAAACCTTATAATTTGAGTATGTCGATATATGGGTGCACGGCAATTTTTAATAAACAAGAAATGGTATAAAGCAAGAAAATGTACGTTTATATAACACATATGTACATGAATACGGCCGTTTTTAAAGTCTGTGGAGCGAAGCTGAAGTCCCTTTTCAGCTCATAGGTATAATGTTATGGACAACGTATATCTATGCCGTCAAAAATTATGACGTCTACTGAAAAAATTACTGGATTCAAGGGAATTCATTTCTTTGCTTTATTTCCGTTGAACCAACGATTTGCTTATTTCAGTTGTTTAAATATTGTTTAAGAGGCAAAAAAGTCATGCCTTGGTTCAAAAAAATAATTTCTCTGAAGATATTTCTTTAATAGAAAAAAAATATTTCTTTGCAATATATATGGAAATTATCAAGTCAAAGAAATGAATTCTTTGGAGCGAAGAACCTAATTTCTTTAAATCTGTTTTTGACGCCGTCAAGAATATTTCTTAATTTTAATAAAATCAATTCACTGAAGTGATTATTATGTATTTAAATTAAGTAACTAATTCACCGTGGATCAAGTAATCAAAGTTTTTTGGAGTGAAAGGAATATTTTTTCCAGAGAAATTCATTGCGCAAATTTAACGCGATTATTGCATGTAAATAATTATTATATATTACAATTTTTTTAAAGTGAATATTGATCTATTCAATTGGAGCAAATTGTCTTTCGAATGAACATTATGCAATGGGGGAGTTTACCACTCACCGGAGTGCGCGATCTGTTCGGGTCCATCAAAGATACCGACTATTTTTTATGAGAATTATATTGACAATAACAAGCAATTATATACGGGGGTTGAAATGCAACCATCTACGTCATCACCTTATCCTTCGAGCGACGGGCCCACGAGGGATGATGACTCATCACCTAGCACTTTCACACATTTCATGATCTATTTGAAATGCATTCTTCATTCACTTTTAAGAAGATTGGAAAGAAAAACGATCACTTTCTATCTATAAATGGTAAAACTATGCATTTGTCTCTTAAGTTTGATTGTAACATAAACAAATAATATTTCAATTCTTTGACAAGTCGTTGTCACTAAATATCACCATTCATGTAATTTTAAGACGACTAGAAAGAAAAACGATCACTTTCTATTTAAACGTGCCCAAACTGTGCATTTGTTTATCAAATTTGATTATGACATAAACAAAAATCAATATTCATTGACAATTCTTCATCACTAAACATCAAAACTTTTGTAATTTGAAGACGATTAAAAAGAAAAACTACTACTCTCTGTCTGTAAATGACCACATTATGCGTTTGTTTAGAAAACAAAATAATATCGAGTGACAATATTCTTTGTCACTAAATATCATCACTCATGTCATTTGAAGACGAGTAGAAAGAAAAGCGATCAATTTCTATGTATAAATGGTCAAAGTATGCATTTCTTTATAAAATTTGTTTATAAGAAAAATAAATAATATTGATTGACAATTCTTAGTCGATAAACATCACCTCTTTCGTAATTTCGAGAGGATTAGAAAAAAAAACGATTGCTTTCTGTATATAAGTGACCAGACAATGCATTTGTTCATAAAATTTGTTTATACAATAAAGAAATAATATCGAATGACCAATCTCAATCACTAAATATTACCACCTCGTGGTTATATGGTGAAAATTTGTTGGATGGTATAATTTGTTTACTTTATAAACAAATTATGTAAACAAATGCATTGCTTAGGCGGTTTTTGGCAGAAAGGAATCGTTTTTCTTTCTCAGTACTTTCAGATTATCTGAGTGGTAATATTTAATGATTGAGATTTGTCATTCGATATTATTTGTTTATTGTATAAATAAATTTTATGAACAAATGCATTGTCTGGTCACTTATATACAGAAAGCAATCGTTTTCTTCTAATCCTCTCCAAATTACGAAAGAGGTGATGTTTATCGACGAAGAATTGTCAGTTAATATTATTTGTTTTTGTTATAAACAAATTTTATAAGGAAATGCATACTTTGACCATTTATACATAGAAATTGATTGCTTTTCTTTCTACTCGTCTTCAAATGACATAAGTGATGATATTTAGTGACAAAGAATTGTCACTCGATATTATTTTTTTTATCTAAACAAATGCATAATGTGGTCATTTACAAACAGAGAGTAGTAGTTTTTCTTTTTAATCGTCTTCAAATTACAAAAGTTTTGATTTTTAATGATGAAAAATTGTCAATGGATATTGATTCTTGTTTATGTCATAATCAAACTTGATAAACAAATGCACAGTTTGGGCACGTTTAAATAGAAAGTGATCGTTTTTCTTTCTAGTCGTCTTAAAATTACATGAATGGTGATATTTAGTGACAACGACTTGTCAAAGAATTGAAATATTATTTGTTTATGTTACAATCAAACTTAAGAGACAAATGCATAGTTTTACCATTTATAGATCGAAAGTGATCGTTTTTCTTTCCAATCGTCTTCAAAGTGTCTTCACAGTGAATGAAGAATGCATTTTAAATAGATCTTGACATTATTGGAATGATTGCCAAGTACAACTTGACAAAGTAGATGACTTTTCAAGCTAACGAAGACGACATTTTTAGAAGATCGCTGACGTTTTAATCGGAAAAGTTGATATTTCAACACAATATTTACATTGTGAAAGTAATAGTTGCATTTTCAACTCAAAAAATTTCAGTTTCAATTTTCTACAAAACAAAAATGCATTTTCAACTTTTAACGTATTATTGTACCTTACAAGTATTGAGGAAAAATAAGAGTATAAAAAATATAAAAAAGTATAAAAATTGAAACTGTAGCTTCATTTTCAAGCAAAAGAGCTGATGACTTCTCTACAAAACAGGTAATGATTCACATTTCAAACAAAAAAGGTGATAATCTTAAATAAAAAGCATCAGTTTAATTCAGCCAAATAGATGCATTTGAAACAAAGCAGTTGATTTCTTAAATAAAAAAGAGTAATTTTTAACCAAATAGTTGCATTTTTAACAAAGAAAGATTGCATTTCAAGTAAGAAGATTGCTTTTCTACCAAAGTATTATTAAATTAAATATTAAAATTAAATCATTCAATTTTTAACAAACTTTCAAGGAAAAAGGTAAAATAATTTTCAGTTTTATTTTAAAATGAAAAAAATACTTCAATTCTCAGGTATTTTATTATTACCTGCAATATTTGAAAATGTGCATATTCAACAAAAAAGGGAAATTAAATTTTCAGTGCACAAAATTAATTCTTAACAAAAAAAAAACAAGTTGAAAAAAATGATTTTTTTAACAAATTAATTCAAGATATCTTCTTATGAAAGTACAAAGTACCTATCAGACCTGGATATCAATCCGAGATATCACTCTTCATCAAAATTTCATGATTATAGCTCTGTTACTTTTCGAGATATGGTTAACAGAAAAAATTTTCAAACACACGGAAATTGTTTGAAAACTTCATTTTCGAGCTCCCGGGGTCGCATTATATGAAATATATGAAAAAGTATATTCGAGAATTGAGGCAATTAAAAACCCTCATCTATAAGGAAGCAATAATGAATTGATCAATCAAAGTAAATCACCCGCCGACAATGAATACTGTTACAATCTCTAAAATTGCGCAAAACATGGATCGATGACATTTTTATCAGCTGATAAAATTTGAAAACGATATAATTGAAAATAAAATTTTCGAAAGGATTAGGAAAATTGGTCAATATTCTCAGTATTGAAGGTAATCCTAAATAAAATGTAAAATTACCAAAACTCCCAACATAAATTGAACGGGTCAACCGATTTTTTTCTATCTTTTTCTAATCGTCTCGTAATTATGTAATGAACCTAATGCAGCATATTAAAATTAGATTTCTGCATTTTTTAATAATTATCAATTTCGTTCAAACGGCTCGAATCATGTCAGGATGCAACAATGGAAAGGGCGGATGAGTTACGACCTACCCCCTGGGTTCAGCATCCTCGAAAACTGTGACGGTGAATTAGGATATAGTATATTTCGATACGAGAGGCCAAACGAGCGATTTGGTCACCGCGAGTATGAAGGCTCCTCGGGTTCACGCACCTCCTTCACACGAGCAGTGACCAAATCGCCCGTGAGGACTCAAGTATCGAACACTATTTTTCTTTAAAGAATACTATGCAAAACCCGAGATATGTGGACTTGACGAAAAGTTGGGGGAAGTGGTCTGGGGCAAAGCCCCAGCGGGGCCGAGGGGCAGGGCACCACGGGGGGGTTCGGGGGCGGAGCCCCCTGCAAGAACAAAAATAACTCCAAAAATGTTTATCTTTCCTGAAAATAACACAATGTTGTCTGCTTCATCTATCATTTTTTGTAGGTCATCGAAACTTGCAATGCTGTCTTCGGCAGCGAAATCCATTTCTATGATTTTTTTCCGTTTGCACCTTAGCTTGTAATAAACTCTTTAATCTCATCATGCAACGAATTAATTGAACGAAAATGAACCCTAGTAACAACGTCTGCCTTGTATGACAGACGCCAGAGTCTGTCTCAGCATCTGCTCCCTATAGTTGACCAGACTGGCGGGAGAAATGATCAGACCAGACGAAAAACAGAATCTGGTGAATAAAGGAACCAGATTCTGGTATTTAGTTTAAACACTAGTAATTAATGTAGGATATAACTAATGAAATTTTAAATCTAGCAATCGGAAATTTGCACGATTCACAAGTATGACCAAACATGCAAGCATGCAAGCTTATACGACAACAGGTTATGTTTTTAATATTTCAATATGTCTAATGTTGTTACGTCTCCGCAGAATATTCTCCCAGAAAGGGCTCAAATATAGAGTAAAACTATTGCAGAAACCTGTTTAGTACCATTTTACGTTATTCTAATTTTGTCTGGTGTATATCATGACCAGTCTGGGCCAGGATCTGCTACACCAGACTCTGGTGCCAGAACGGCACGCCAAAGCGGAACCAGCCGGGCGCCAGGCTGCAAACAGATTCTTCTTTTTCTGACGCCCAGCTTGCGCCAGTCTGCAATTATCTTGCTATTAGGGAATGAAAACAAACTGTCACGAACGAAATAAACCCAACCTCACCCAAAATGATGTTCGCATAGTAACCGTTTACGACGCTAGATGGCAAGTGGTGGCCAAAGCGTCGTAACCGTTTACGACGCTAGATGGCAACCGGTGGCCAAAATATTTTGGTAACCGTGGAGACCATTTTGCTAATTGGTAACAGCGTTTTGGTCATCGGTGTTGCGGATTTTGCCGAAACGGACCGGCCGAACGCAAACATTACGCTACAGCGTAATAGTAAAGTAATGGTAAAGTAATGGTAAAGTAATATGGCATTATAATTAATAAAAGAAACAAAATTAATGTGTAAACTGTCGCTTTCTCAGCGTTAAAAAATAAAAAAACATAGTGGCCGTCATTCAAGTCGGGCCCCTGCATATTGGCAACTCGCTACCGGGGCTTGAAGTGAGTTGCCAGTCTGCAGGGGCCCGACTTGAATGACAGCCACTTTGTTTTTTTATTTTTTAACGCTGAGAAAGCGACAGTTTACACATTAATTTTGTTTCTTTTATTAATTATAATGCCATATTACTTTACCATTACTTTACCATTACGCTGTAGCGTAATGTTTGCATTCGGCCGGTCCGCCAGGGTCGCTTTCGCGCACAGTGCGGAATCGGCCATTTTGGATGTCTGTAAACGGTAGGCAAACGAGGGTTTTACATGTATGTATAAATAAAAGTTTCGTTTTAGGTTCGGAGCGCCTGTTTTCGGTTCAACGGGGGTACTTTCCCGGTGGCGGATTGCTCGTTTCCAGGCGCAGAAATAAACCACATTTTCGATTAATTAAAAAAAAAAAAACAAGACCATTTTCCGAAAAAAAAGAGACTGAGATGTTGGGCATTATACCCTTGAGATTATGTGGTTACAATATTACTTCGAACAATTCATCCTTGTAGGAGGAAAATGGACGTGAGTAAAAAAAAGGCTAAAAATCGAACGGGACCAAGCGCGTTAACTTCCCTCACACAGGCACACACACACTGGCACACATATACACACACGCGCGCTACAAAAATTATATTATTTTGGGGCGAAAAGCTTCAATTCCGGGGATAGCAAATATTAATAACTTAATATTGTGACGTCAGATATCCTATTCCATATTTTTGGGCGAAAAAGTTCCATTCCCCGGATTCAAGTATTGATTTGCAGTTCAAGTATTGATTTTCAATATCGATATTGGATACTTCCAACACTATGACGCGCAAGTCAGCACAAGGAGCGAAACCAATCTCACAGCCTTCTACATTCTAGCCGCAAGTTGCTTCATCGTACGGAAAAAAGTGGTCTAGAACGCGCCCTACCTATCTACTATTTATTTCTTTTTTTTTACTTCCTCATAATTTGATAATGAGAAAGTATTGGAATCGTCCAAAATTTAATACGTCAGTTTTTCAACGGATTTCCACGTTTTCATTCCCTTGAAGCCAAAAATCATGTTTTGGCGATGGCGCCAGCCTATATTTCTGTCTCTCTATCTGCCGGTCTGTCTCCTAATCTGTATCCGTAAACACGATAACTTTAGAAAAAAAGAACGTATCAAATCGTGCTTTGGCAAATTTTTCTTGGGTCCTAAAAGAAAAAACAAAGTCTTCAACCAGCATTCCTCGACTGACGGTTATGGTTTTATCCAGCGAAAATTCTGCTCATTTTTAAATGAGACTTGATATTTTAGTTTAATTTATCGAAAATACTATGCAAAAAACACAACAATCAAATTTTGAGTCAAACTACGCAAAATACGACAAAAAGTCTCAAGGGAGAATTGTAACTTTTAAGTCATAAACAATTTCTGTCAGCCTTTTTTGATAGGACTGTAATTTCGATTTCATTTATCGAGATGATGAAAAAAATAACAAACTCAAATTTTGAGCCGAACGACGTGAGATAAGAAAAACAGTTCCACTGGGGAATTGAAGCTTTTAAAAGGTCTTAAAAAATTTTTTTAGGCCATTCTTAGATAGAACTTGTAATTTTTTTTCAGCGAAAATACCATGCAAAAAGTCAAAAAATCAAAAATTCGATTTTTGATTCAAACGACGCAAAATATAGGGAAAAGTTTTTAAAGGAATTTCAGCTTATGAAAATTTCTACAAAATTTCTTTGAACCATTTTTCGACAGAACTCTTCGTTTTTAATTTATTTATCGAAATTGATTTGCAGAAATAAAAAGTTCCATTATTACGCATGAAGACGCGAGATGCGTTAAAAGTCTAGATAAAGGGGGAGTATGTGTTTTATTCATCAAAAATGCTGTGAAAAAATCCTATTTTTAGCATAACATCGCGAGATAGGGAAGGTAGTCTGAAGAAAGGATTGCTGCTTTTTATTGAAGGTAGCTCAGAAAATAAATATACATAAAAAAATTTCTGCAGAAAACCGAGTGCGAAGCGCAAGCGTCACGATGGGAATGTGTATCTCAAAGCCTACAGAGCTTTAAGCAATTTAATCTCTAACTATAATCAATTACGTAGAAAATTCAGAGTATGCAGATGCATAACAAAACTGCGATCTATAAAAGAGATGTTTTTACTAAAGTTTTGAGCGCAAAGCACGAGATCTAACGTACGGGAGCCCTAGGCGCGCTCAAACTTGCCAGCGAAGCGCGCGAGTAGAAAAGCAATAAGTATTGAATATTGAATCATAATTATTATAAATACTTGAAAGCTATTTGCGAAAAATTTAATTTTTTACCGGGCATTTATTTTTCCCCAGATATTCGATATTTGATACAGGGCGAGGCAGCCAGGACGCCACATTTTGGAGTGCAGAGCACTTGTTAGAAATGATATCAAATGTATGGTGTCCAGTGGCGCCAATCCTTTTCCAAACAGGACGGGCGTAAATCCTTCATCATGACCCCCCCCTTTTTTTCCTCCAAATTTCCGACAAGCAAAAAAAAAAAGGAACCTGGACGGAAGTTTCGTAGCAGTACAACGTACGTAGACGCGATTTGCAGTAAGAAACGATTCAATTGGGCTATTTTTAAATGGGAAGAGCATTCTCACGTTCTAAATGCCCACATGCGGTCATCTTTCGGGCATTCTTTAGCATTTGAACATTTTTGGCATGAAAATTATGAACTACAGGTACACAAGTTTGGAAGGAAATTATTTATTCATATCGATGTAAACATTTTACTACACGCGTGCTTTAATTCTTGCTCTTAAACAGTATATTAAAGTATTTTATTCTATTTTAATGCAGATTATTTTAATTTATTCTAAAATCTGTTCAGCAAACATTAGAAGAAAAGGGGATAGAGATGTTTTGTACAGATGGAATCAAGACTAGCTTACAAAAAGAAGCGGCTTATGATTTTAATTATGCAATTTCAAAAACATTACTACAGTCCGATTGAAATTAAATAATATGAAATCGAATAATTTTTGTTTTCCAAATTGATTTACAACTTTTAATGTTTTCAAAGAATTAGCCAATCGATTTTATGTATTATTTTTAAAATTCCCTAATATCATAAGGGGTGGAGAAATTGATTTAAAAATATAATTCGCATTACTTTAATAAACACATGTTCATAAACATATGAGTTTTTGACTCATTTTGCCTTCATCCATCGAAATTTCTTCTTCAATATAAACATAATTGTTTGCCTAATTAAAATCTGAAAAAAGGTTACATAAATTTTAAACAATTTCCAGACAAAAATGCCAGTTTACACTTATTCGGTGGTATCACTTTTTCTATGCCAAAAGGTTAATAAAACATTATTGGACATTAAACTGCATAATATACAAGAGTGTACACAATATATATGATTGCAATTTTTTTTGACATACTTTGCGTAATTCGTATTACTTAATATTTTCATTAATATTCGTAAACTGGCCTGTTCACAAATATAAACTTATTCATGTGTAATTTGTATTTGCGAACGTTCTGTATTATTTTACTTTCTTCCCATACGTGTTTTTCTCATTTCTTCCACTTTTTACACAATATTTGTTATTATTTACAACTAGTGCATTATCGCCATGACCCCCCCCCCTTCTAACAGGTCGAGCAGCTGCCCGACCTGCCCCCTGGGGTTGGCGCCCCTGATGGTGTCGTTATTTCTTTACAAAATTGCCTCGTGGCATTTTGACGTAGCTTGCACATTACAGTTTCTACAACCGTTTTCCAGAGACGCTGTGTTTTTGCTCAACTGTAAAAACGTGGGGCGTGGCAGCCAACCATATAATACACAGACGTATAATAATGTATAAGTTCTTCATTAGGTCCAAGATAATATATAAGAATAAAAAAACAAGTTAAATGTCTTCTCTGACATTTAATGGAACTCAAAAGAAAAGCAAAACAAAAAATTGGAAAAAACATGAAGGATAAACAAATGTAAATCACGAAAAAATTCCTTCTGCTAGTAGTTTTTCACAAATGACGCTGATTTTTGCAAACTGCGACAGTCACGACAGTCAACTTTCAGCAAGTACAGTGGACTAACCTAACCGACCTTACATTAGAAAGGCGCGCGATTTCAATTAACGCTGTTGGAATAAGAAGAAATTGGCTGCCTCGCCCTGTTCTACTCTAATTGAATTTCCTTGCCTTAATTTTCAAGATGAATGTCCTCACTGTTTCAGAAAATGACGAGAATTAGCAAAAGCAAACATTATTTGAATAAAAAAGCGAGAATACAAATATTTTCGCTGAGCCCAGATACTTAGTTTTAATTATAATATATTTTATATAAATTTAAAAATATTTTCTATTGAAATAGTTTAGTTTAAGCCACACGTCTTTTACTTTAAAAATCAAAAACTTTTTCATACCGAAAACTGCAGGGCCAACTTACAATTTTTCATGATGGAAATCTTCACAAACAACTGATTGAAGAATTTAAAAAAATTTTAATTGAAAAAATGAAAATCTCCAAAAAATATACTCACGCCCATATCTCATATATCATAACTGGTTCGTATTAGATTCTGGAATCGAGTGCGAACCTCCTAATATCCGTGCGATGGTCAATTCCTCCCTGGGTACCTGAGGGAGGTTCCCCCACTACACGGCTTCCCCTCACTCAGCCGAGCGGCCGTCGTCGATCCTAGTAAAAAATAACCGATTTTTATCTGGTTAATTCAATTGTTGTAAATAAATTAAATTAATATTCTACAACATTATCGATTTCTCGTCTTTAAAGTACATTTTTGAGTTAGAATTACTTGCTTTTATTAACAAAATGATACTTGATCATATGAATTTGTCATTTGATTTTTTTTATCAATTTTATAAACAAACTACATGAACAAATGCCCAGCGTGGACATTTAAAGACAGGAAGAAATAGTATTTTCCCTTAATTTTGTTGGAATTATGTTGTTTATGTTGTTGAATGATAAAAATTTGTAAACCGGTATTTTTCATGAATTTCACAAAATAAATCGTTTTTTATTTTTATTTTCCTTAAATAATGTCATCACATATTTTAAAATAATTTTTCAACTAATTTTATAAACAAATTCCTAGTGCCAACGTTTAATTTAATTAATTTTGATTGTCTTTTAAAATTATTGGGCCAATTATGTTTATGAAATTTTTTTATTCAATATTTTTTTGTTAATTTTGTAAACCAATTCTATAAACATATGTCGAATGTAGACACTTGAAGACGTTATTTCTTGTGAAAATTTGCGTCCACAATGAGCATATGTTCTTAAAATTCGTTTATCATCAAATTTACATCGCGGAACAGTACTGACCATATAACTTAAGGCAAATTCGAGTAAGTTCAAGATGTGTTCAGAAGTTTATAAAAGATTCCAAAATAATTCAAAAGTATTTTGAAAAGTTTCAAAAGAATAAAAAATTGTTATCAAAATTCCTAGAATAACTAAAAATAAATATTGTTTTGGAAAATTAATTTTAGAAAATTTACAACATTTAAAAAATAGAGTCTGGAAGATTTTAAGGAATTTTTAATAATTTTATCAGGATTTTAAAAAATTTGTAAGAAAAATTCAGGTTTTAGGATGAAAGCAAAATTTTAATTAGATTTCTGGACAATTTTTAAATGATTTTTTTCTCACAAATTGTTAAGAGAATTTTTAAACAGTTCTCATAACAAATTTTGACGTATGAATTAATGTTTTTAGCTTCAAATTGCGTAAGATTATATAATTTAAAAAAATTTGTCCTGTAGAGTTCGAATCTTTTATGTTTAATGACCGTGATCAATTCTTTCTCAATTTTACCATTTTCATTTGTAGCCAAAAAAGTTTTTTTAAACCTCGGATGACAAATATTGATTCAATAAAATATAACAAAAAAGTGCTAAATTCGTCCGAATAAAAGAGGAAAGTCGTACTTTCCTGGAAAAATGGTTTAATTTTTTGTACTTCATTATAAAAATGTTTTCACCAGGGATATTAAAAAAATTATCGAAAAATAATATATAATATTAAATATAAATATATAGTTGATAAGCATAACATTTTTACAAGATGCATAATTATTCTGCATATTAGAAACAATGGAAACCTTTTCTTTTTCGCTGAAAAAGTAATCTTCTTGGTGAAAAAATCCTGTTTCTGTTTGAAAACTAAACAATTTTGTTAGAAAGTATCCCTTGGTTAAAAAGTCAACTGTTTCGTGAAAATTGCACACTTTTCAATAGAAATTGCATCTGTCTGGGATAAAAATGCAACTTTTTGGTTAACAATTCAACAATCTTGTTGAAAAGTCACCTTTCTCGGATGAAAATTTAACTATTTTTTTGAAATTATCTCACCAATTATGTTTATTTATAAAATCTTGTTATTAAAGGATAAATGTTCAAGTTTATATGGAATCTTGTACATAGTACAATATTTTACTTAACCCGGGAAATTCCGGAAGCTAAAATTCGATCAGATTTAACCCGTGGCAGGCACACTGGTGCGAATTCGCACCAAAGAAAATTTCAATTTTGTAGAATTCAAAGGGAAATGAATTCAAATTTTACATGGAAAGGCATATTCACTTTTCAAATTATCTCTAATTTTCATAGTAAATAACGAACTTCAAAAACGGAAAATCCCGAGTCGCACCAGTTTGCCTATAGAGAGTGCGCCCAATGAGTGTGCCTACCACGGGTTAAAAACTTATTAAGTAACATCATAAATTTGCTTTATTTCTTATACAATCAAATTTATCGAAATTATCCTTTAATAATTTTCCACGGCCCGCGCAAAATTATGAATAGTCTCATGCCTAGCCTAATTTTGAAATCTATTAACTAACATCATAAATTTGGTTTATTTCTCAAACAATCGAATTTCTCAAAATTATTTTTTAATAATTTTCCACGCCCCGTGCAAAAGTATGAATAGTCTCAATTCTGGCCAATTTTTGAAACCTATTAACTAACATAATTAATTTGGTTTATTTCTCAAACAATCCGATTTCTCAAATTAATAACTAAAATTATAAATCTTTAGCCAAGTAAATGACTTTTCAACAAAATTGTTACATTTTCTACAAAGTAGATGATTATTCAATCAATGGAGAGGAATTCTCAACGAAAATTGTAATAGTAAATATTTTAACCAAAACCGATCTCAATTTTGAATCAAAAAAATTTGAATTCAACCGAAAAAGGATAAATTTTCAACAAATTAGTTGAATCATTAACCGAAAAGACGAATTTTCCACAAAACAGTTGACTTTTCAAGCAAAAGGATTTTTATTTTTCTTATTGGAATAGTGAACGGACTGAGCCCTTATATATATATATTATAGTATTAACGATATCAAAATTAGGTGTAAGTCTAAATATTGGCGCAATACTTCAACGACGGCTGCTATGACAATGCAAGCAATAATTGCAATATATTGTGATTGAAAATTAAAAGTTTAGCAAATAATGTTCGGCTGTTAATTAACATGTATCAGTGAGTCTCCGCAATATGGTTTTGAATTGGAAAGCTGACATATTAAAAAAGTCGAGTTCATTGCATAAGTCATTCGCTTCTCTACAAATGCGTGTGAGCGCTGAATTTTCCCGTAATTAGTGCGATGCGAAGGCAGCTTTAACAATTCATAATTACGAAGAGATTTGTTAGGGGCATGTAGACATATTTCATCTAGTATTGAAGGACAGTCAATTATGTTCTTCAGTATGTTGTATAAAAAATTGACGTCATTGCATACCATCCTTAATGACAATTTGGGGATATTTAATAAAAATCTGATATCATAATTATGATCGCGCTTATTCATTATCATTCCGAACTTCCTGTCTGCGAATCGAAGAAAACGATTCTGAACCCTCTCAAGTCAAATTTTATGAATCATGTACCGTGGGGCCTCATGAATGGCTTCGGTCCCTTGATCATTACAACACAACAATTCATCCAGTAATAACCCCAGGTCACGCACTCTACTCACTCTAGTTAGTTCATCTTCCTCAAGCGTGTAATTGTGGATAATACTAGTCCTCCTTCTTGTGATTGAAATGATGAAGCATTTTTTAATGTTCAACTGCATCCCGTTCAGAGAGCACAGTTGATGCATAGGGGGGTTTCTTGACCAAAAAGTAAGACGGAGTCTGGATACGCATTTATAAGACGGACTCTGGATACTACAATATCCAGACTCCGTCTTGTAAAAATGGCTTCTGTGTGAGGTGACCTGTGTGCGTGTGTCCGTGTGAGGTTGACATTGAGACCGTTCTAGAACATTCCTTGATGATGAAGTCACAGTGATATTGCGCAATTGTGCCAGCTAAATTCATACAAACAGCTTCAAGGTTATTTCTTATCTGTAGCATGCTACGTAAATACTTTCAAGGTTATATTTTGCATTGTCCTGGCAATTTCTACCGCGTCATATAGTTATTATAAGGAAAACAAGGATGATTTATTGCTTCCTATGTACAGATGAAATTTGATACGGAGGGCTATGCATGACATCCTGTTTTGTCTCTAAATGTGATTTATTGCTTCCTTATAGATAACATATTTCACTATAAATTCCTGTCTTTATTTAGTGCGCAAATAATCCGTGAGAAACATTCTTCGGCAGTCTAGAACCTTCTATAACTCAAATTATACTGCGCAATTTCTGAAAAAGCATTTTGGTAAACAAGTTCAAGGTTATTTTCAATGTCGCATTACATTTTGCGTTGAAAAAATTATATCTCAAACGTCTCGTATATAATTTAGAATCTTCCAGAACTTTGTTGCATCATATGATGCAATATCAGGCAATATTGTGCCATGTCGATTATAATGTAGAATGTTCTATAACTCAAGGATAAAAAAAGGAAGATACAAAAAATTAGAATTAATAAAAATATTTCAAGCCAATCGAATAATAATATAGGTAAGAAAATGTCTAAAGCATTCCTTAGAGTAGGCCATATATTTGGGATTCTTATCGCTTTATTCTGGCATCAAGCAGCGAGCAAGGACTAGAGAGATAACGTCCAGATTTGTTTTAGACGTTTTGATTTCAGAAGCAGCATTCATGCATCGACAGTCTCAAGCTGCACACATTTCATTAGACTCTGCTTCCGTTCTTTAGAGATCAGTTCTTTTTACTGCTCGCAAAAGTTCGCTTTCTTAGTCGAACAGCAAAGTTTAAATATCATTCTTTTGCCATATGATAGGTCTCGTCAACCCCTCGATGTGTTACATGAAATAAGATACTGCAAACAATTTCGTGACTCAAGAGAGAGAGAGAGAGAGAGAGATAATACAGCGTGCATTTTATTCGAGGCTTTTTTACATGTACTTTAACTTATTTATATTAAGTGTGCACTGTCCAACACTTATCGCTCCTTAACAATACTTGATATGACGTCACATGCCTTTTTATTCACAGATATATGCTCGTTTTTCATCTAAAGCTACTGTATAATATAGTTAATTCAAGGACAAACATTTTTCGTAAAGAAGTTCAAGGTTATCCCAATGACGCATTACATCATATGCTGCAATATCTGGCAACATTGTGAAAAAGTCTCCAGAAATTTAGTAGAGGGGGTAAGCGTATGTGATGCAATATTTGGCAACATTGCGCAAAAGTCTTCTGAAATTTGGTAGATGGAGGTGAGCGTCTCTATAAAAAAGATCCATTCAGTTTCTAGAATATTCTTAACGTGTTTAAAAGTTTTGATTTAGAATATATTTGAAACACTGACCGTCTAAGTCTGCATACATTTCATTAATCTGTGCTTTCGTTCTCTAGAAATCACTTCTTTTTTACTGCCCATAAAAGTTTGATTCCTTAGACAACCCGCAACGTTTGATAATCATTCCTTTGCCATATGCTACGTCCGTCAACCTATCGACGTGTTATATGAAATAAGATACTGCAAACAATTTCGAGACTCGAAAGAGAGATAATACAGGATGCACTTTATTCCAGACTCTTTTCACACTTGATTTGAAGTCACATAACTTTTTTATTCACAGATATATGCTCATTTTTCATCTCTTATTTCGAAAGGTCAGTTTTGCCTATTGCACATTGAAAATGTAAAATAAATATAAAAAATCAGCTAAATACAAAATTAATTTAATAGAATATTTAGAAATTTTGCAATCATCCACTAAAGCTACTGTATTAGTAGATGAGTAAAGCTGGAGTTCTGAACCAAAAAGTATAAATATGGAGTCTTCTTTATTCATAATGTGTCCCCTAAGGGTTTACATGACTTCCATTTCTTACAACACTTCCTTCTCCATTTTTTATAAAATCTTATCCTTACTATTTACAATTATTTACACCTATTTACATAAAATCTTATATCGAACGCCTTAAATCTATTTTTGAGCTAGCGCAATTTGGGACGTGTTAGCGAACAAGTGATCTTTACGCTTCTTATTTAAGCGACTTCCGTTTCCTTTTTCTTTCACTTCTCTTGTACCTCCATTTTACCATTTTTTGCATCCATTCTTTCATTCTTTTTCAATTGCTCCCCTAGCATCCTCTAACTCCTTCATCCACTCTTCCGCCAAACCATCCTCCCCTAGAATCTTTACCACATTCTCTTGCCAGGCTCCTTTATCTTCCATTCCTCTCCTACATCCTTCCCATACATGCTCCCATGTTTCCTCTTCCCATTCACATATTCTGCACTTCCTGTTATCTTTCTTTTCCCAATACATACTTGCCCTTACCTCGTTTCCCAATCCAAATCTTGCTATTCTTGTCCATCTTTTCTCTCCGCATCCCTTTTCTAAATACTTTGGTACTCCTTCCTTTTTTATCATTTTATACCATATATTATATTTTGATTCCTCAATCATCCAAATATGGAGTCTGGATCCTCATTATAAGACGAACTTTGGCTCTTACTTTTTGAGTCACCTTCACAAGATGTACTCTGGATATGTATACTCGCAGGGTCCTGATGACGTCATAGAATATTGCGCAATTATAAGAACCGAATTCATGTAAACAGCTTCAAGGTTATTTTGCTTTGTCCTTACATTTCCTACTGCAACATTTTCCATTGCAGCATATAGTTGTGGGAAAAAACAAGGATGATTTATGGCTTCCTTATAGATAAATATATGATAAAAAAATTTCTGCCTTTATTTATTTAATGTGCAAAAGATGCAGGTGAACACATGAAATTTGATATGGATGGTTATGTATGACATCCTGTTTTGTCTATACAAATCTGATTTATTGCTTCCTTATACATAATACTTTTGACTAAAAATTCCTGTGTTTATCAGAGAAAATTTTACAGTTAAAGTGGTTCATGTCCGTGTTGAGTTTCTAAAATATTTTGATAACATCATCTTGAATTCCTACCTTACCAACATTGATACAAGAGATGTACTGGACCAGGGGGGCTGAACCACTTTTACGAGTGGGTTATTGAGCCAAATCTATGCATTTAGATGCGGGATACTGAATCACTCATACAAAAAAAAGGGATACTGAGCCACTTTTGACAAGAGGGCTGATGAGTCAATTTTCCAAGAGGAAGATGCATCTCTACTTTACCGACATTAAGACCATTCCACAGCTGGTCACAAAATAATATTGCGCAATTGTAAGAGCCAAATTTGTCTAAGCGGTTTTTCTAAAAAAAGTTTCAAAAACATTGTACATGTAGTTTGATAATAATAATCTGAGGATATATAATAATGCATAATTATTTAATGTGTGTTCGGTTTATTGGAAGAGCTTACTCAATTTGACACTACTGAAAGACAGTTGAATGAATGTATTTATTGAATAAAGAAGAAGCAGTTTCAAGAAAGTCCACGAGACACCTTCTTATGATGAAGAAAAGAAAGGATAAATAATAATAATAATATGAGTGAAGCATGTGCAAAAGAGAACCATTAGATGTATTTGACTTATAAGCTATAGACTAAATTAATTTTTATACTCTGAAAAATCAACTCATAATTAAGTGAAAGCAAGGTATGAAGCGTGTGTGTGTGTGTCTTGAGGACACGAAGCGACCCAAGCATAATAGCTTTCTGCATCCATCTCGCAAGTGCCTTGGCATATTTTTGGCACGCGGGTATGGCTTTAAGGTTACGAACCAGTGATGATTTAGCACCTCCGAGAGCACCTATCACAAGGACAATTACTCGTACCGAATATTTTGGGTACAGTCGTTGCAGCTCTCTTTTAAGGTCTTGATACCTCTCCTCTTTTCTTTCTCCTTTGCAGTCCTGTTGTATTCGGACGGAGCCGAGAATTCGATCACGAATATAGTTCGTTTCTCGAAGTCTTGGAGAAGAATGTGAGGCCTCGAGTGCGCAACGGAGACTGCTGCCGAAAATCGTAGTTCCAGAAAATCTGGCACTTCTCGTTTCGGACAATTGACTCTATATCCCTTGGAGCGTTCGGCAGGGCAGGGTCACGCCCAACACCGTAAGAGCGACAAAGGTGGTAATAAAGTACTCTTAGCGCCGCATTATGTCTATAGATATAAGTTGTTCCTGCGTGGGTCGGACACCACGATAGTATGTGTTTTAGGTACTCAGCGTGTGCATGACACGCTCTGCATCTATCACTGGGAACTTCTTCACATAAAATGCGGGCGCGGTATGCTAAGGTGGAGATAACACCGTCCTGGCATGCGAAAATAAAGCCCTCTGTACCTGAATTGAGCCCTGATAATTTGAGGAAAGCAAAAGTTTGCTCTTTCGACAAGGACTGTTTTTCTACATTTCTGTGAAAATTTCCGTGCATATGCTTGTCGAGTAGCTCTTGGAGAAATTTTCCAACCTCTGCTTTCTTCACTTCGGCTTTTATACGTGAAGCATCTAGATGGAGTAATGCACTTTCCTCACTTCTGATGTTAAAATTCAGGCCAAGGGTCTCTGCATCTTGCTCCGCGGCTTTGTAAAGGAACGCTTCTTCGCCAATCATCTCGTGGTTCCTGACCATCTTTAGGAGAGGATCTCTGCCATTCGCAACGATGTAAGCTGTACTTGAAACAATTCGGTTATGAAGACATTGGACATTCAGAAGCCCGCGTCCACCTTGACGGCGTGAAATGTATAATCGCGGAACTGACGAATTGATATGCAAGCTTTTATGCATATGCATGATCTTACGCGTGGTGACATCAAGGGCCTTAAGCTCGTTCTTCGTCCATCGAACCACCCCAAACGAGTAGAGTAGAACCGGGACGGCAAGCATGTTAGTCGCAGATACCTTGTTCAACGCCGACAGATTGGAAGACCAAATCTGTCGAAGAAGATAATTGTATCTGCTGCGGAGAGACTCCTTCACTGATGTTACGTCCTGAATGCGGCTTTGAGGCACGCCCAGGTATGTATAGGTCTCTCCAGTGTTGAGATGTCTAATAACACTTATATCAACAAGCTTAGGGTCCTTGGGAACGCCAGTAATCTTTCCTTTCTTCAAATGAACTTTGGCACACTTGCCCAAACCACAGTTCTTCCCAATCTCTCCTGTGTAGTTCTTGACGATATTTATAGCAGTTCGAAGTTTGCTTTTACCAACGGCATAGATCTTTAGGTCATCCATATAAAAAACATGAGTGACCTTATGCTCACGCTGGTTAGTGTCGCCACAGAGGTATCCAGGAGAATTTCGTAGTGCAAGAGATAGAGGCAGAAGGGTGATTCAAAAAAGCAAAGGGCTCATACTATCCCCTTGAAAGACGCCCCTCTGGAAGGTGACCTTGTTCGTCGTCAGACGATGATTCCTAGATGAGATGATAAATCTAGTTTTCCAAAGAGGCATCAATCTCTCTATGCATATCACTATGTATGGATGTACCTTCAAGCTTTTCAACAGACAGATGATAAGTCTATGAGAGGTTGAATTGAAAGCTTTCCAGTAGTCAATTCAGGCCATTGACAGGACGCGCGGATGGACTGTAGCGTCTTTACAGACACACCTGTCAATCAGCAGGTTCTCTCGACAGCCTGCTACACCTTTTTTCGAGCCTCGTTGTTCGTACATCTCTCGCCATATAGCCTCAATTCGTCGAACGATCCTGTTGTTTAGGACAGCTGTAAAGATCTTATACAGTGTGTTCAAACAATTTATTGGCCTGTAATTCTCTGGTTTGGACAAGTTGCCTTTTTTCGGTAGGAGTATAGTGCGTCCTAACACCAGCCACTGCGGAATGAGCGTCTCCGACTTAAAAAATGAGGTGAATATGCGGGTTAAATGTTGGTGTATAGAAGTAAACTTCTTCCACCAAAAGTTCTTGATACAATCTGTTCCAGCACCGGAAAAGTTCTTCGTGCTTCTAAGTGCTTTTCTCACCTCTTCGGCAGTGACTGATGGGCACTCCTCCTCAGATTTTTTGAGGCCGTCGCAAAACTCCTCGAAGCGGATGTTATTGTCAGTATCTTCTTTCAACTCTAGTGTTTTCGGGATCTTGTACGCCTCTCTCCAAAAAGTCTCTACCTTCTTGGGCTTGGTTGGATTTTTTACAAAAACAAGGGGAGCACTGAAGAGGCGTGATGGGTCAGCAAGAAACTGTTGATTCTCCCTGATCCATCCCTCCCTCTTCTGTATCCTCCTTCTTGCGTCAGATAACAGCCTTATTTTGTCAACAATATGCTGCTTGATTGTCAGCAGCTTTGACTTGTTCAGTGTGTGATTCAAGGTCCTTAGTTCTTGGGCGAACTTTCGAACCCTTTCCGTGAACGGTCTACCAGATGTTATGTAGTCAATCATACATTGAACACGGGACGCATTTTGTCTTGCCCATCCAATTTTCTTGTTCAGTTGATGCAAGCGTCTTCTTGTCTTTTGATCCATCGTCGGTTTCAGCCATCGATTTGAATCAGCCAACGCTCTCGTAGCACCATAAACTGAGCAATTGATGGTCCAGAGGTCGGACTCTTGCGCGATATCTCTACGAAGGGAGGCATCCATTTCAGCCAGATCTTGGGGCTTAAGAGGAACTTGCATGTTGATGTTCCTGCTTGTACTAAAATTGCGATCATCTTCCAGAAGGTGCCTGCTTTCTGCGGTTGATCTTAATGTCGTTTCATCTTCGTCTGCAGCTTGTTCAAGCAGCGGTTGATGAAGCGCTCCGCGTACATATCCATTTTTCCGGAGGTAGTCGGCTTGATTTCGCAAAGACTGATGCGAAACCTGTTGAAGCTCTGGGTGTTTCTGGGACCACAGAGTATGCATACGCGCCATAAAGCCTCCGCGAACAGGGATAATACTGGCATCGTAGCAGTCCAGCACGTCATTCTTAAGTTGATCCGTCCACTCAATGTGGGCGTTTCGCCGGTTCGTCGTCAAGTTTCCATCTAAATTATTTTCAGCACCCCGAACTCTAGGATGATCGGCATTGTTTGCCGATCCATTGTCGGGTGCTCTGCGCGTTCGATCGTTTTGAACCGCATCTACAACATTTTGGTGGTTTGTTGGTTTCATTGTTGTTCCCACGAGCAGCTAGGGAAAGGTTTCGTCCATCCTTGTAGAGCCCCGCGTGCAAGGATAAGGCTGATACTCTGAGACGTCGCCCGGTATCCCAGAGTCACCGTTAAAGACACCTCACCCAGGTGCCATGCAGCTTTCGGCACGGGTTTTACACCTTCGCTTAGGGGTTAGTCCTTCGGGACCATCCCTGGACAATTGTCCGCGACTGCTTATTAATTATTGTAACCATATTCAGCAGAAACCCTTGGTACGGGGACCCTCTATCCGCAACCCGAGGACGCGTTCGGTGGCTTTGTCATATATATATATATATATATATATATATATAAAAGCTTGCATAT
>CAKNXH010057094.1:0-11121 GCA_932178445.1 Andricus quercusramuli
TTTACAATGTAGTTCAACTTTAAACTAAGTGTTTGATTTTTCTGCAAAAAAGTGTATTCCTAATGAAATATGCTGTTGAAATATGTTGGATAGGTAGTATTTCAACCAAAAGAGATTTTAATTTGAAAACAAAAACAGTTGAATTGAACTAAAAAACGAAAATTTTCGAACAAAACAGCTGAATTCTCAATCAAAACGGAATAATTTTCAACCAAGCAGTTAGATTTTCAGTCAAGAAAAGTGATTCTCAACAAAAAAAAACAACTTAAAATTTCAAATGAAACATACGTTTTTTCAAATTTTGGTATCGGCCATTTTGAATATTGGAATTCTGATACCAAATTTGAATTCAGCGGCATCGAAAATATGAAGATACTCATTTTTATAAAAATTGAACCATTTTCAAGCTTTTATTATGTTCACGATTGAATCTTACTATTTGACAGTTTTCAAATTTCGGCCGGCGAAAGGCACCTACCGATTCACTGAGAGTAAAAGCAGTGTTGCCAAATCACGGAGGTCGGAAGGTGTGCTTCTTACCTGTGATTGGATTTATATATGCTGGAGGTGAGAACGTACAGTTTGTATCTGCTAGTATGCGACACTAGCGCCGGTGATATATACCCGAACTAGGTAGGCGATACTGCTGATAAACGATGAACGTTGTCGCCTCCGAGCGTTTTTTCGCCAAATGCTACAAAAGTACATCTAAAATGGATTTACATCGAAAAATAGGCAAAACGTTGTCACCTCCGTTTTCGGAGGCGACAGCGTTATATATGAGGCGACAACGTCTAGTATATATATATTTTTGAGGTGACAACGTATAGTCTATACATATATATATATATATATATATATATATATATATAGTAAGCCAAAGGGCATGCAGTGAAGACAATACAGAGAAATATGGAACATGCGTCTATTTATCTTATTGCGATTTCGGCTACAGGCAACGTGCACGCAAGATACACTGAACATCTTGAACATCTGAAAGTCAGTAGAGTACTAGCAGCAGTTTAGGAAGCGGTTTTACTAAGCACCTGTCGCATTGTATGAAACTTCCTAGATCATTAGGAAGTTGAAGGCTAAAAACCTATATAATGGCAGATGGTAGCTATAAGAAAGCACTCAGAGGCGACTTATGTCACCTCCAAATACCGCGGCCGCTGTATAATGACAACCGCGGTAGAATATTAATTCAAAACTACACTGTGCTACTGATGTTGTACGTACTACAACATCATCGCAAGAGATTTCAAACATCGTATTCATTTAATTCATAACATCGTTAGCTCTTTAAGCATTTGACTTTGTCCGTGATCGATAATGAAAAAACCGGGATAACAATCAGGGAAATAGTTCAAACAAACAAAAAATTAAGTGATAAATATATGGTAATAATGTTAGTAATAAAGGACTTCAATTCATGGATCTTTGTGGGAACTGCAAGGAGGTATAAGATTTACAACTTCAACGCTCCGTACATACGAAAATCTAGGTAGTAATAAAACCTTGTTATCACTTATTAGCAAGTGCACGGACTTAGAATTTATGAAAGTCTTTTTACAATGCGAAAAATTATGAAAAATTATTGAAACTTTACGTATATCTTTTACACACGTCGATGATTGCAAATGAGACTATTCCATCATTTAACTCACAGGTATGGCTTGAAGCTTACGAACCAGTCACAGTTCCGCACCTTACGCGAGCACCGATAATAAGAGCAATTACTTTAACCAAATATTTTGAGTACAGTCGTTGCAGCTGCCTTTCATGGTCTTGATACATTTCCTGCTTTTCGTTCGCCTTTGCAGTGATGTTGTACTCGGCCGCGACCAAGAATTCGATCACGAATATAGTTCGTTTCTCGAAGTCTTGGAGAACAATGTCAGGCCCCGAGTGTGCAATGGAGACTGCTTCACGAAAATCGTAGTTCCAGAAAATTTGACGCTTCTTTTTTTTTGACAATTGACTTAATCTCCCTCGGCACGTTGGTCAAGGCAGGGTTGTGGCCAACACTCTAAGAGTTGCAAAGAATGTAATAAAGCAATCTAAGGGCTGTATTTTCTCTGTAGAGATAAGTCGTTTCCGCTTGAGTGGGACACCTGGATAGTATGTGTTCTGGGTACTGAGCGTGTACATGATACGTTCTGCACGTATCACTCGGAATTTCTTACCGTGAAATGCGGTTACATCTAGATATAGCGGCCAAGACGCTTGGCCTGAATTACAACATGAGAAGTGACGAAAATGCATTACTCCAACTAGATGCTTCACTTTTAAAAGCCGAAGTGAAGAAAGCAGAGGTTGAAAAATGTCACCAGCGCTCTTAGCGATAGGTGGAGATCGTGCCATGTACACGCTGAGTACCTAGAACACATCCTATCTCGGTATCCCACCCACGCGGAAACGACGCATATCCACAGTCATAATGCGCCCTTAAGAGTGCTCTATTACCATCATTGTCGCTCTTACGGTGTTCACGCGACCCTGCCCTGCCGAACGCTCCAAGGGAGATAGAGTCAATTGTCCAAAGTTTCCGGAACTACGATTTTCGGACGAAACGAAACATATTCGGGATCGAATTCTCGGCTCCAGCTGACAGTAACATCACTGTCAAGGAGAAGGAAAAGGAGAAGAAATATCAAGACCTTAAAAGGAAGCTGCAATGACTGTACCTAAAATATTCGGTTATAGTAATTCTCCTTATGATCGGTGCTCTCGGAGGTGCGAAACTATCACTGGTTCGTAACCTTAAAGCCATACTTGTATGCCAAAATAATGCCAAGGCACTCGCGAGATGGATGCAAAAAGCTATCATGAGGGTTTCGCTTGCCTGTCGTCGTAATTTCATCATGCCGTCCATCTCATGGTCCTGAGACGTGGCCACGAGAGTGATTTATCGCGGTTCTACTAGAAGCCGGTGTCATTTTTAAATGGCACTTGCTCCCAGTGGGATCCGGCGGTGATTGCTTAACGCTTTTTTAAAAATTATACCAGGCTGAAAAAACAAGTTCTCGTTAGATCACTGAAGTTAAGCAGTGTTGGGCACGGTTAGAACTTGGATGGGTGACCATTCGGGAATACTGCTGCGTGTTGTTGGGTACTGGGTGTGGTGAGCCCACACTTGTAGTTATTTACTACAAGAAACTATCTACCTAGAAACACTACCCGAATCGGGTAGTTGCACGCCTACCCCGAAAGAGAAATGGCTTAATGGTTATGAGTGAATTGGTCCGAAACTTTAGGCATTTATTTGCATCAGACTAATAATGCATTTTATCATACCTTCATGCTTCAAAAATATTATGTAAGACTTTAAAAACATTGTCATTTTCCGTAAAATCGTAATATTCAAAACCGTGTAACGGGCTTTCTATATATTTTTATGAACTGGAATTTTTACAAAACATGAGTTGCTTAGTTACAAACAGGTTTCTTAAGAAGAAAATAAAAACTTACAATAACTGATTGGAGAAAAAAAGACTATTAAGAACATAAAAAATCATTAAATGTTGAATTTTGTGACGCCTTTGTTTTAGGTATGAATACAATAGAGCAATGGACACCAGTCAATCCGACATTTCTACTATTCTCCTAATTTGCTTCTCGATGCACCTCCTACGTACTTATGGTTATCATCTGAGGCTTCTTCACACCATAAAGGGATTCTGAGGCAGAAAAATAATAAATTTAAACAGAATGTAAGTAAAACTCGAGATAAAAGAAAATATTTATTGAGACAGGATGAAATTTTGGTTTTAAATTTGACAATAGGAATAGCAATATTATACTTTACTTTTTTCTAAAACTTATCCCTCACTTGGCGCAGCTTGGGTCGGGGCCGCCAAGGCTCGAATAAATAAATTTACAAACAAAAAAATATGTTGAGCGCCAGCTGATTGAATCCCAATCAGCAAAAAAACAATTAGAGTGAATACGAGCGGAGACAAGTAAGCAGGGAGGGTTCATTGGGAAGAGCCATAATAATTTTGAGAGACTATGAGCGAAATTCCAGAAATAAAAATTTTATATAAATTTTTACTCACATTCTTCAATACACCGTCAATATATTCCTTCGAATTAATTCAATTAAATTGGCGATAATACTCGCCGTGGTTCGACGATTAATATGGTTAGTAACATTGTCTACAACGGTGGAAACCGACCCCCGACGAAATTCGCGATACACTGTCTTTCGATGAGATTCGGACGGAAAGTGACGCTCTTTCGCTTTTCTCGTGGACGAATATTTTAATTGCCGCGCGTGACTTTCATTTGGGTCCCAAGACCCTATTACCGGCAATCCAATCACGAGTCGGTTCGAAACTTGACTTATCGACGACAAATTTGAATTCAAAATTTTACTTCAAAGTCTCAAAGTGGACTTCACGATGAAAATTCTCATCTTGACGTCCACGGATAGTTTAGCTAATGGAATTTTATAATTAAATGATGGACTAGAATAATTTCTTGTCACACTCTCCCCCTTCAAACCGTGACGTCAAGGTGAGAATGTAACAAGTGTAGTTCTGAAACAAAAGATTAATCAATAATTATATCAAGGTAAAGTACTGCATAATGTATAAACTTATTTGAAACATAAATTTTGAGCATTAAAGTGGCATGACACGATAATCAATTTTTACGGCATAAAATTGACACAAAATTCAAAATGATATATTTCTGGAATTTTCGTTTCGACGATTATATTGGTTCTATACTGCGTTCTATCGCTCAACAATAGAGTACAAAACCGACGGATACTTAGTCGAACTGCGACTTAAAATACTACTACAGTATTGTTGGCTTCAACGAGAGCAAAATTTTCCAATTGCGAAATAAAAATAAAGAAAAGTTATATACTAAAACTAATCGTACAAGAACGCAACCAACCTATTGTTGAACTCATTGAATTGTCGCATAAGACGATGACCAAAAATAGCGTTTTCTTTGTTGGCCCCTTCTTATATCTTCCTGGAACGAAGACCTGGATTTCCTCGCCGTTGTTCAACTCTGGCCTCTCCTTCATGAATTTGTCGAGACTTTTGTCGACTTTTTTAGACTCCATTTTCTTCAAGAGAATATTGCCCCTTTTCCTTATGAGATTCTCAAGGAAGGTATTAAGGAAGGTAAGGAAGGTAACTTGGTCGTCCTCGAGGTCTCCTCGATGAGGCTGCCTCTCGGAACGACCAACACCTCATAGTCCCGGGCAAATGATCCGTCCGGGATTTATCCCCCTTTGTGGCGCAGAGGTAGCACTGCGGCGCACTTTCGCACTCCGCAGCCCTATGGCCCTCCTTGCCGCATGTCCAACATGCTTTCGTGCGGTCTGGGCCATCGCAACCGGCTGCCATATGGCCGAAGCCTAGGCAGCCATTCGACCATGTAAAGGGGTTGTTATTGTCCCCTGGGACTGATCTAGTGCGAATCGCCCAACTCTTGAAGAATCTCCTCGAACCGCGGAATCCTGTCGAATGGCAGTGGATGAACGGCCGCTGATGGCGCGACAAGTGCCACTGGGTCGTCGGTTGACTTGCACTGTGTCCCCGTGCTGGTTTTCTTGCTCGGGTGACCGGAAGCTGGTATTCGATATTGTTGCAAGTTCTCAGCGTGTAGTTGTGCTGGCATAAGCCCAGTTGACTTCGTTGATTTCAAATCCATCGCAGGCAACTTTCTAACTTCCTGGAGCGATCGTTTGACGTCTCTATTAGGTTTTGGCTCCCTGGGCGTTGAGGTAGCCCTGTCGAAATCGGCCTTGTTTGTCGAGAAGATGGAAGTCGTCTCGTATCCGGTATCCAGAACCTTCTTTGCATCCTGGAGGATCTTGTATAAGGAAGAAGCTGATAAATCAGCGAGCTCATCACGCCTCAACGAATCGGTGGTGCTTTCGTCTTCGTGATCGGATTTCTCGAGATTATCTTCCTAGGACTTAGCGAGCTGCATTTTGGCCTCCATGAGTAATTCAAGATTCAAAATTTTTTGTTTCAGCTTGGCATGCTGTCTCCTCAATTCCAATGTTCTTTCGGAAACTGCTGGCGGGTACAAGAGGCCAGAGCTGTGTTTAGACGAATCCAACATGTTGTCAAACTGGGAGGACGACACGGTGTCTCGAACACAGGAGCGACGGTGAATCGCTTTTCTAGTGCGGGTATAAAATGTACGTTACTCAGGGATAGGCGTTCGACGTGGAAATTTTAAATCAGAAATACCAACCTCCAGGAATGTGTCTCAGCCTCATTACTCCAATTTTATTTAACTGATAGTCTTCAGTTCCCACTTTAATTTCCCCAAACTCGACACTATCCAACTTAGACCTGGCTAAACGTTTCTCAGAGTTTTTATTGATTTGATTTTCTATTTTATGACGAAATTTGTCAATTTTACTCATTCTCGCTGTGCATTTGTCAATTGAGTTTTTGAAACTGGGATCGTCGACATTTTCAGGAGACCTCGTTACATGCTTGACCACCGCTTCACGGCCATGATTTAAAGAGGAGGGCGATACTCTGCTACTTGAATGCGGAACGGTATTATACGCAAGCTGAATCTTTGACAAGTTTTCATCCCATTCCCTACGGCTTCCGTTTATGAACGCGGAAAATATCGGCTTAATGGTTCGATTAAAACGCTCAACCGGATTGCTTTGGGGATGACTTAGCGTTGTAGTGATATGTCTAACGCTTCTTGCCAACAATAGGGCATTAACGTCCTTATTTATATACTCCGTACTGTCATCTGTAACGATCGACCTTGAGGCCCCCCAACGGTCGAAAATCATTTCAAGTGCTCTAGCTACGCATTTACCTGTCCTCTGTCGAACTGCAAATAACTTGATGTACTTTGTATAGAGATCCTAAATTACGATTAAATTAGAGTTTCCTCTTTTGGTTCGCGATTGAGAGACGACGGTTTCAACGGATAATCGGGCCCAAGGTGATTGTAGGAGCCTGTTAGTCAATAGATCTTTAAAAGGTCTTTGATTATATTTAAACTTGATGCCTGCACTAAGTGTCAGATCAGTCTGTAACTCCTGAGTTTGAAATTGTTTTATGCGTTTGCAAGCGGATTTGATCAGGAATGATCTCCCACTACCACTGTCAATTATGCCGCGCATTTTGTCGTCGAAAATGTTAATTTCTACAGGTATTCGAATCGACTGTTTAGGTTCTTTCGTCGCGTTACACGGACGATATATTTTTCTCTGTGCTAATCGATGGATGACGGGTGCAGGAAGTCGAGGTGGAGACCAAGTTCTGAAAGAATTCGGCTTTCCTTTAAGATCGACCGGCCTGACGCCGTCCTTTTCGGAATCCTTGTCCGAAAATGACAATGAGGCTATAATTTCCTCAGTCGATCTCTCCTGTTTCGCATGTAGGACATGCTCTACTTCGTCACCAGAGTCTTCCGATTGACATTTACAGTGGTTTTCCAAAATTTGGAATTTGTTCTTTGATAGAATATAGTCTTCACTCATGATTTTATGATTTCCTTGCGCATGTCAGGAATTGTCTAGCATAGAAATACTCAAGAAAAAAATCGACAAGGCCCAGGAATTGAACAAAATAAATCAGTGTAATCGAGTCATAAATATTGTAACTATGGATGATTTCATAAAAAACGCCCGGCGTGCGAGCAGCTCGTTCAGCGTTCGCGCGCGGCAGTAATGGAATATAATACGTCTTTCACATATTTTTTTAACACTGGGATGCTACATTGTAAAATTTATTGTTATTTGATTATTCAAAATATTTATATCGTTAATCATACTGACGTACCATTCTTCTCGCCATCAATTATTTTCAAATACGTGTGAAAATCAACTTTTTCTCCTTCGAAATTCACGGAAAATGGTGAAAAACACAGATTTTCTATTCAATAATTTATTTGATAACAGACGCTAATAGATTATAATACATAAACCTTTTTTACATATTAATTGTACGCTCTCATTTTTTGAATGGTTATAAACATTCAACAAATTTCGAATTTCGCGCGTTTACCCCTAATTAGATTGCCTTTTGTTTTCGCGAATTAGATTGTCTTTGGTTCTTCCAAGAATCGACACATACTTAGAAGTTGCAGTAAACAAAGCGCCTCTAAAAAAATGTGGCACAGAAAAACGGAAATCGGAACTACGAAAGAAATAGCAAAGCATAATATATTATTTCTTGTTAGACGCGTTACTAAAATACACTTCAAATGTTGAAAAACCTATGTTACGAATTTGTTGAATTTTAATAACCATTTGAAAAATTAGAGTGTACAATAAGTATGTAAAAAAGGTTTATGTATTATAATCTATTAGCGTCTGTTATCGAAAAAACGTATAATATTCCGTTACTGCCGCGCTTGAAGTTTTCTCAAAGATTAAGTTCGTCGCATACTTTTTTCCGCCAAAGTGTCCGAAGCCCGGTTACCGGTACCCCGCCATTTATTATTGAATATAAGTGAACAAATGCAATTTGTATATGTTTTATTGACTTTGTAGGTGTCACGTATGTATTCTGAACAAACTGTGAAAATTTCAAAACATTTCACCAGTTATTGAGCTAGAATCGGGGATTTGGGTTCTAAAAAACATCGAATTTGGGCGCGATGAAAAATGCACTTTTTATTAAATATTACCTGAACTAATAATCGGATTTATTGTTTATATCATCAAAAAATGTCGACTTTTGCAAGATTAATGTAATGGTGTTTTTACTTTTTGATTTGACATCTTTTTTTTTCTTCCGCTTTCTGCCTGTGGACAATACTTTTACCGAATTTCACGCGGAGACGCCCTTTTCTGATCGGTGTGCTCAATTGTACTTTTCTCAATTTCATCATTTCAATTTTAATTGCAGAATTATACTTCTGAAAGAGAAGAATGGAAAGTTCAGCTTTCAACATGGAAATTTAGAACCCTAAAATGTTAACCAGTCAGTATTGAAAAAACTTATTCAATTAGTGAGGTCTCAATTTCATATCAAACAATTTTTATCTGTTTGGATTTTAAGCAAACCATAATTTTTAACTATTTAAATATAAAGTATTTAACTTTTAACCAGTCATTTGGAATCTTTATTCATTCTTTAAATCTTCCAATCAAATATATTTGAAATGATTCATTCGTGAAAATCTTCAACTAAAGGTTTGAAATATTATCACGTTGGAAATTTTGAAATATAATGCATAAGAAGATCGCTATGCTTCCAATTTTTCAAATTGCACCATTCAAGGCCTCTAATTTTGAAATTCTGTTTTTCTTTGAGTTGAATTTTAAGTGTTCAATATTTAATTTTAAGTTGTTTTATTACGATTCTACGAATTCAAAAATGAAAAAAAAAAACAGAAAATATTTTTCCTTGACATTGAAACCAAACAACTCAGCATATTGAAATATAAAATCATTACATTTAAAACTGACTATCAAGGCTTATAATATGAAATTTTGGAATTTTAAAAGATTTGATAGTGAAACTAATTTAACATTTTTAATATTCATCTAATATTGTGTTATTATTATTTTAGTTGGCTGAATTCATTTCCAGTCGGGCAGGCTGTGTCGAATCATTTTCACAAGAAATGTGTTTTTTTTCAAGGGATTTCAGACGACACGCATTTCACAAATTTAACGAAAATTTTATTTTAAAGATGGGAGTATTTGAACTTTCAAAACCTGTGATGCCCTTTATCAGAATTTATCGAGAGATTAGTGAAATGATAATTAATGCAAGTTAACAAACATAGTTGTTTAAACAATTTATTAGTTTTGAAAACTATCGTCTCTCAGATAAGTGTTAGAAAGTTGCGGTTTTTTCCGAAATGGTTAACTTTGCTTTGTTATTTATGAACAAACACTATATAAACATGAGAGAAAAACATGTTTTAAACAATATCTTTTTTTCGTTAGTGTATTTTGCTGGGGGGGGGGGCTAATATCAAAATATATTCAATTCCAAATTTTGCTTCTACGCTCTGCAATGAACTTCTTGTTGTAATTAAAAACAAAATGTTTACAAGTCATTTGCAGACCTAGTCCTCCCACCTACCCCTAATTATTTCATTCCTGTCTATGTCTCTTATGTGAGATAGCTTTTTTGTGATTAATTTTTTCAAACATTGCGAAAAGAGCAAAAATAATCCACTTAAGAAAGTAAATTATAATTTTAAAAATTATTTTTCTTGAGGTTCACTTGTTATTTGTTCATAACTGAAAAGTCAAAGCAAAATCAAGATTAAAAGAAAAAAAAGAAACTTTGTAGCATTACTCCAAGAGAAGATAGATATAAGCAATAGAACATTTTATAAATAAGCAAGTTTGTTAACTTGCATTAATCATTACTCCGCTAAGTGAAAAGTGGACAAAAATGTTAGGGGTTTAGAAAAAACCGCAACTTTTCAGCACTTATCTTATTATTCAACTGGCTTTAGTTGAAAATTGAACACAAAGTGAAAAATAAAAAACAAACTAAAATTTGCTAGCATTGTTGAAAACCCCCAAAAAATCATAATTAGCGCCAAAAACTCGCAAAACCCATTTTTTTACATATGGGATTTTTCGGGATCCTATAAAACAGACATAGGGGGGTGATGTTTAATAACACAGGACCACAAAATGATTCAGGGAGTCTACTGGGATTCTAATAGGTGTACTTTATGTTTTTGGGGTCGCTGAACACGAATCCGTTCGCAGAATTGAGCCGGCACGTTAGGATTTGCAGTAAAATTCAAAAAATCGCTAAAACTCCCGATTTTCTGTATACATTTCGGTCCCAAGCCCACAAACCCTAAACCCACGAACACCAAACCCCAATACCCACAAACCCCAAACCCACAAACCTCAAATATAATACCAATTGAGAAATTGGTATTGTAGGATGTGAGGTTTTTGGGTTTGTGGGAATGGAGCTTGTGGACTCACGCTAAATAAGCACCCCATCGTGAGAGGCAAGAGGACTCACGCTAAACAAGCAACCCGTCGTGAGAGGCAAGGAAACTCACGCTAAAAAAGCACCCCATCGTGAGAGGCAAGGGGACTCACGCTAAAAAAGCACCTCATTGTGAGAGGCAAGGGGCCTCACGCTGAATAAGCACCCCGTCGTGAGAGGCAAGGAGACTCACGCT
>CAKNXH010057094.1:11131-32756 GCA_932178445.1 Andricus quercusramuli
AGGTAAGGAGACTCACGCTAAACAAGCACCTCATTGTGAGAGGCAAGTGGACTCACGCTAAACAAGCACCCTATCGTGAGAGGCAAGGGGACTCACGCTGAACAAGCACCTCGTCGTGAGAGGCAAGGAGACTCACGCTAAGCAAGCACCCTATCGTGAGAGGCAAGGGGACTCACGCTGAACAAGCACCTCGTCGTGAGAGGCAAGGAGGCTCACGCTAAACAAGCACCCTCTCGTGAGAGGCAAGGGGACTCACGCTAAACAAGCACCTTATTGTGAGAGGCAAGGGGACTCACGCTGAATAAACATCCCGTTGTGAGAGGCAAGGAGACTTGCGCTAAACAAGCACCCCATTGTGAGAGGCAAGGGGACTCACGCTAAACAAGCACCCTATCGTGAGAGGTGAGGGGACTTACGCTGAATAAGCACCCTGTCGTGAGAGGCAAGGGGACTCACGCTGGATAAGCACCCCGTCGTGAGAGGCAAGGAGACTCACGCTGAACAAGCACCCCATTGTGAGAGGCAAGGAGACTCACAATAAACAAGCACCCCATCGTGAGAGGCAAGGGGACTCACGCTGAATAAGCACCCCGTCGTGAGAGGCAAGGGGACTCACGCTAAGCAAGCACCTTGTCGTGAGAGGCAAGGAGACTTACGCTAAACAAGCACCCCCTCGTGAGAGGCAAGGGGACTCACGCTCAACAAGCACCTCATTGTGAGAGGCAAGGGGACTCACGCTGAATAAGCATCCCGTTATGAGAGGCAAGGAGACTCGCGCTAAACAAGCACCCCATTGTGAGAGGCAAGGGGACTCACGCTAAACAAGCACTCCATTGTGAGAGGCAAGTGGACTCACGCTAAACAAGCACCCCATCGTGAGAGGAAAGGGGACTCACGCTAAACAAGCACCTCATTGTGAGAGGCAAGGGGACTCACGCTAAACAAGCACCCTATCGTGAGAGGCAAGGGGACTCACGCTAAACAAGCATCCCATCGTGAGAGGTAAGGGGACTTACGCTAAACAAGCACCCAATCGTAAGAGGAAAGGGGACTTACTTTGAAAAAGCAACTCATCGTGAGAGGCATGGGAACTTTTAACAGTATCATGAAAACTTATCCAACAAAATTTGACCAAAGTGGAAGCTTTAGTCAGACTTCAGAACAACACCTTGACATTAACAGACCTAAAATCTTCAAATTCTACTCGCCAGCAAACCCACATTTCCATACCCACAAACCCAAAAACCTCACATCCTACAATACCAATTTCTCAATCGGTATTATATTTGAGGATTGTGGGTTTGGGGTTTGTGGGTTTGGGGTTCGTCGGTTTAGGGTTTGTGGGTTTGGGACCGAAATGTATGCAGAAAATAGAGATTTTAACCATTTTTTGAATTTTACTGCAAATCCGGATGTGCTGGCTCAATTCTGCGAACGGATTCGTGTTCAGCGACCCCAAAAACATAAAATACACCTATTAGAAACCCAGTAGACTCCCTAAACCATTTTGTGGTCCTGTGTAATTGATATATTTGACTTGTATTCTATGGCTATTTGTGAAGAGAAGTTTTGAGTTTCAATTCGATTCAGCTAATATTGACGATTCTGAATAAAATGTACAGAAACATATTTTTTCCTAATGGGAAATACGTGTTGAACTTCATGGGCTTGCTACACCTCTGAATATAATTTTTTCTAAAGCGAAAAAATGGTTTTTTTTGTGTGGATTCGAACAAATTTCCGGGCATTGTGTATGAAAATTCGATAAATGAAAAAATTGTAACTACCCACGATTATATATTGTCACCGACGAGATGTATTTTCTCCGAGGAAGGACGCACCACCTCTCCCCCTTCCGGGGCTAATATTGAAAAATTTGCAATTCCAAATTTTTCTTTTACGTTTTGCAAATAAACTTCTTGTTTTGACGCAAAAAAAAACTTTCGCGAGTCATTTAATGACCTAGTTCTCACACCTCGCTAAGTTTGAAGTGGACAAAAAGTTAAAAATTTCAGAAGAAAACTGCAACTATCTGGCATTATTATAGATGAAGATAGTTATAGACAACAATAATTTGTTCGTACAATTATTTTTGCTCAACTCAAATAATTATTAGGTCACTAGAGGTGGAAAATAGACAAATAGTTAAAAATTTCAGAAAAAACAGCATCTTTCTACCATCAGGCAAAGAGAATATCATTAACAATAACAACAAATTGTTCGCACACTTATTTTTATTAACTTGAATTAAATATCGCTTGACTTTAATCAGAAATTTACAAAAAATCGAAATTTTTAGAAAAAATCGCAACTTTCTAGCACTTATCTAAGAGAAGATAGCTATTAACAATAGTAGTTTGTTTAAACAATTATTTTTCCTGAATTAAAATAAATATTAACTCATTTCAAGTGAAAAGTGGACAAAAATTCGCGAATTTTAGAAAAAACCGCAATTCCTAGCATTATTGAAAGAGAATATCTTTAAAAATAATAACAAATATGTTAAAGAATTTTTTTATTAACATAAATGATGTATTAACCCGCTCTCATTGAAAATTGGACAAAAAGTGTAATTAAAAATAAGAGAAAATTGCTGAAATTAATAGTAAATTGTTTGAACAATTTATTTAAACATCTAATTGTCAGTATAAAGTAGAATTTCATGTATGAAAATCAATCTGCGTTCGAAAAACCGCAAGCAAATCATAATTAGTGCCAAAAATGAATTTTCGAGAGATCTCTGAAGCGATATTATAATAAATAACATTTTTAAAAATAATTTTTTCTAAACCAATGATATTTCAAATTAGCTCAATTCTCTGATTATGACTTAATTGTCCGAACACATAGAAACCTGAGAGACATGGACGCCAGGTAAGAATCCTACCTCCCAGACGTGGCAACACCGCTTGAGGTGAGAACGTATAGCGTCTAACGCGCTTCCTTATATATAGATATATAGGGGAGGTCACTTCGTACACCCACTATCACAATAGTATATTATGCGCCGAGGTGCATAATAAGGGCCTTTACGCGACAAGCGGCAATGCTCGCAGGACCATCGAAGCCGAGGTGCCGATTATTTTATATGTCGACGGTGCATTTACAAGTTTTGTTGCGAAAGCGTACAGTATCGTAATGTTGTACATTACGATACAGCGGAGTGTAATGTGAAGAGGGATCTTTCGCTGTATCGTGATGTACAACATTACGATACTCTACGCTGTCGCATAAAAACGCGTTAATGTACCGGAGTCACATAAATATATATAAATTTCCATATGAGAAATTGTTACCCCTCTTTTGAGAAACCTGATCAGAAGGCCCCCTCAACGTATATATGCATATCAATTTTAAATATTTTCACGGAAAATAGCGGAGGCGAGAACGTAGAATCAACTACAGTGAGATGACAACGTACAGTCTACACACACACACACACACACACACACACACACACAGTATCTATATGTATATATACTATATATATATATATACTATATATGTATAGTTAAAAGTTTGTCATAACGACAACCGCAGGATTTCGCCGGGAGCGGGTGCTAATCTGAAAAATTGCACTCGCTCCCAGCGAAATCGCGGTAAAATTTCAGCTGTAACCACGTCTCACGACCATGAGATGAGTGGTTACAGTCTGCGCGAATTCAATACGATGATCCGGCGAAAGTCTCGTGCACCCTGAGGATACGGAGCGACTCAAGGACGACCGCCTTCTGCATTCTCCCTGCAAGTGTCTGAGCATTTTGTTGACACGCAGGGATGCTTTTCAGGTTATTAACAAGTGAAACCTTGGCACCTCCAAGAGCGCCAATGATCAGGACGATTAGCTTAACGGAATATTCCGGGTATAACCATCGCAACTCCCTCATAAGGTCTTTATACCTTTCTTTCTTTTCTTTCTCCTTCGCTGTGACGTTTTTGTCCGCTGGTGCCGAAAATTCGATAACGAACATGGTTCGTTTCTCGAAGTCAAGAAGAACTATGTCAGGCCTCGAGTGCGCAACAGAAAAAATTGTCGAGAATATGAAGTTCCAATATATGCGGCACTTCTCATTTTCGACAATTGACTCTATTTCTCTAGGGGCGTTCAGCGGAGAGGTATTTGGGCTAATGCCGTAAGAGTGACAGAGATGGTAATAAAGCACTCTCAGTGCCGCATTGTGCCTTTGGATGTAGGTTGTTCCCGCATGAGCTGGACAACTAGATAGTATGTGTCCTAGATGCTCGGGGTGTTCATGACACGCTCTGCAGCTATCATCGGGAATATCTTGGCTCAAAATGTGGCGACGGTATGCTAGAGTGGAAATGACACCATCTTGACATGCCGAAATGAAGCCCTCTGTGCCCGACTTCAATCCGGGTGATCTAAGGAAAGCAAACGTCAGCTCATACGACATCGAGTGATCTTCCACATTTCTGTGGAAGATGCCGTGCATCTTCTTGTCGAAGAGCTCTTCGCGGAAGTTTTTCTCCTGTGCTTTCTTAATTCGGGCCTTCAGGAGTGAGTATTTAAGATGGATAAGATTTGATGCATTTCGCTCACCCCTGATATTGAAGTCAAGGCCGAGTGTTTCAGCAGCCTCTTCTGCTGCTTTGTGAAGAAACGCCCCTTTGCCTACTTCTTCGTGTTTTCTGACCATTTTAAGAAGAGGATTTTGTCCATTTGCGAAAATATGTGCTGTACCCAGAATAATCCTGTTGTGAAGACATTCAAGATTCAGTATTCCACGACCACCTTGACGGCGTGAAATGTAAAGTCGTGGAACAGAAGACTTAAGGTGCATGCTTCTGTTCATGTGCATACCCCTTCGGGACCCGATGTCGAGGGATCTGAGCTCGTCCTTCGTCCATGGAACTACTCCAAATGAATAGAGTACTACTGGGACGGCAAGCATGTTCGTTGCAGATACTTTGTTCCTCGCCGACAGTTCGGACGATCATATCTGTCGGAGGAGACGTTTGTATCTGCATCGGAGAGTATCCTTTATAGATGTTACGTCCTGAATGCGGCTTTGTGGCACGCCCAGGTATGTATAGGTATCTCCAGCGCAAAGGTGTCATATAGCGCTTCTGTCAACGAGTTCAGGATCTTCAAGGATGCCGTTAAGTTTTCCTTTCTTCAAATTAATCTTGGCGCATTACTCTAACCCGAACTCCATTCCAATCTCTTGAGTGTACTCTGTGACAATTTTTAGAGCTAGATGTAGTTTCTCTTGATTTCTAGCATAGAGCTTAAGATCATCCATGTAAAATACATGAGTTACCTTATGCTTTCGATTTCCAGGTTTGCCACAGAGGTACCCTTCGGAATGGCGAAGTGCGAGAGATAGTGGCAATAATGTGAGGCAAAAGAGGAGAGGGCTCATGGTGTCGCCCTGAAATACACCTCTCTGAAAGGTGATACTGTTAGTGATCACACGATATTTTCCAGATAACATGGTAAGTCTGGTTTTCCAAAGCGGCATTAATCTCTCTATGCATCTCACGATGTGTGGATGAACCTTCAAGCTTTCCAACAGACAGATGATAAGTCTATGGGAGGTTGAATCGAAAGCTTTTCGGTAATCTATCCAGGCCACCGATAGAGATCGTTGATAGGATGCTGCATCTTTACAGACACATCTATCGATGAGCAGGTTCTCCCGACATCCTGCTACGCCTTTCTTCGAGCCACGTTGTTCATACATCTCTCGCCACACAGGTTCAATTGTCCGAAGAATCCTATCATTTAGGATGGCTGTGAAGATCTTATACAGTGTAATTCTTAGGGTCAGCTAAGTTGCCCGTCTTAGGCAGGAGCACTGTGCGCCATTCCACCAACCACTCCGGAATAGGCTCTTCCGACTTTAGATATGAGGTGAACATTCGGACCAGATGCTGGTGGGTTGAAGGAAACTTCTTCCACCAGAAGGTCTTGATACCATCTGGTCCCGGAGCGGGAAAGTTTTCCATGCCTCTTAATACGTTTTTCATCTCCTCGGTAGTGATAGGTGGGCATTCTTCCTCAGGTGTTATGAGGGCATTGCACAGCTCCTTGAAGCTATTTATGTTCTTTGAGTCTTCTTGATGTGGATGCTGGACCTCGTAGACTTCTCTCCAAAATGCTTCGACCTCCTCTGGTTTGGGCGGATGGTCGACAGTAATTGGAGGGTTTTGGAAGAGTTTAGATGGATCAGATGAAAATTGTTGATTTTCTCTGACCCACCTCTCTCTCCGCTCGAGACTTCTCCTAGCGTTAGATAGTATTCGTATTCTGTCAACAATATGCTGTCTGATGGTCATAAGCTTTGATTTGTTGATTGTGTGATGACTGATCCGCAGTTCGCGCGCGAACCGTCGAACCTTGGCAGTGAAATTCCTGCCAGATGTTATGTAGTCAATCACACACTGAATGCGGGATGCGTACTGTCTAGCCCAGCCCATCTGTGTGCTGAGTTGATGCATTCTTCTTTTGGTCTTATGATCAACCGTTGGTTTTTGTTTTACGGCTTGCATCTGCCAAAGTTCTCGCTGCATTGTACACACCACAACTGATAGTCCAGAGGTCGGATTCTTCGGAAAAATCTCCACGAAGTTCATCATCCAATGCAGTCTGATCTTTGGGCTTGGGAGAAACCTGACTGTTGATGTTTCTCGGGGTCCTGAAGCATCGTTCTTCCTCTATTGGATGCCTGTTCGCGGTTGGTCTCAGTATCGCTACTCTTTCTCTGTTGCCGGCTTGTTTTGGATGCGATTGAGTAGGGACTCCGCTTATATAACCCCTTTTCCTAAGGTTCTCGGCATGGTTTCGCAGACGTTGTTGCGAAAAGTCTGAGTCTCATTGAGTTGATCCGTCCACTTAAAAGTAACAAGATTCCGCCGGTCAATCGCATTGACTCCGTCTTGATTGGCTCCCCCAACTGTAGGGTAGTCGGAATTGTTGTCCGACCCATTGTCGGGAGCCCTGCGCCTTCGATTGTTTTGAACCGCACTTACTACAACTATGTTTGGTGTTGTCATTGTTGTTCCCACGAGCAGCTAGGGGAAGGGTTCGTCCATCCTTGTAGAGCCCCGCATGCAAGGATAAGGCTGTATACTCTTGAGAGTCGCCGATTTCCCAGAATATATATATATAGTATAGTATATGGGGCATTATTTCTCAACTGCCCCAACTTTAAAAGTCATGTTCTTTGATTTTCTTTAAATTCGGGGCATATGTTCACCTACCCAATAGTACTTAATCGACAAATTTATAGACCACAAAAACCACCCCTCTCCAAGTGATGGGGGTGACATTTTCAACCCCAACACCTGCACGGGTATTTTCAAAAGCTTGTAGCTTCCTTTCTAGTTTAGCGATTTAAAATTTTTATTAGGGTTTTCGAAAGGTTATTTCTTACTCTTTTCTTCTATTTTATTAACGAAAAAAACTAAACAAAATTTAAGCATTTTTTAAACAATTCAATTGTTTATTTAACTTTTTTAGCAATTTGGGGTATTTTTATTTTTTTTTAAATAGCCTTAAAAGGAAGCTTGACCTTTTGGCTTCAAAAAAGGTCCTAAGCAAAAAAATGGTCCAGTGAATAGTTTCCGAGATATAGGCCCCGATGTGAAGGCAGTCCTAATGCTCGTGCTCAGACGCAATCCTTTAGTAGTCCACATACTAGTTTTCAAGTCTAACATTCTTTCAACGCATTCATGTTCATTCAGAATGACATTAAATCAGCTCATAAACATTTTAGAATGTTTGTCGGCGGTTCAGAGTAAGTTTATATTATTTATTATTTGTTATGAACAAATAAAAAATGCAAACTACTCTTTTCAGAAGTAATGTTGATTTTTGTCAGTATGAATGATTCCTTACTATTACAGTTCGTCAGTTCACGATATTAATTAATTTTTTATACACAGTCGTCCAAAAATTTCATTTTATGAACGAATTTTTTTCTGAATATGTGCCTAGAAACTCTTATAACGCGTAGACTCGGCCTTGATTTTGTAAATTTAGGTGAATTTCTATTAATAACTTGTTTTCCAATTTTTTAACTTATTCTGAAGCCAAAACTCTGGAGAAAGAATTTTTATTCTTTTTTCGTTGTTCTGGCTACTAGTTATTGCTGATTTACACTCCACGCTCCCTTATACGACGAGCTCGGGACCAAAAACATTCCCTTATACGACGGCGCAAGGGGGACCCGTCTAACCCCTTCCACCAACAAGCTCACGAGGTCGTGCGCATACGCGTTGAATCCTGTGTCAGTTAGAGCTGGCTCCATAGCTCCATGAATATAGCTTTGTTTGCGAATGTAAACATTGTCAGATTGTCAAATTTTGTAGAATTGTAGGTTAATGACATTTTTAAGATAACCCCTTATAAAAATTCGTAATAAAAGTGTTCCATTTCAAAACTCATAACTAGGTAATCCTAAAAGCACTATACAAAAATATTGTATTCATATTTACACGCGAGACTATTTGCTTCCCGCGCGAACTTTGAGCGGAGGAGTGGGGATGAAGGAGAACGAATTTCCCGTCGTATAGGGGAGCGCCAACTGGTCGTATAATGGAGCGGGCGTATAAGGGAATGTCGTATAAGGGAGCGTGGAGTGTACATCAAGTTGAAAATTCCACAATGGCTTAATGATCTATTTTTCATGAATCTGGTACCATAGCTAAACGTTAAGATATTGAGCGGTTGGATGTAATGACAGCCTACTTATATTTTCAGAAGTCACTTGTTTTTCATTTGTTCTTCATGAAGTTATGTACAAAAAACAAGTGAAAAACAAGTGACTTCAAAAAATACAAGTAGGCTGTTATTGCGCGCAATCGCTCAATTAGTTTCGACTTCACTCAGAAAAAAAGTTGTCAAGAAAGAAAAGTATCGTCCTCTTGCCTGTATTGTTTTGAACCAACTGAACATCTCCTTTATACAAACAGAATTATTTGGCTGCAAGATTAGGTGAAGTTTGTCGCAAATGGATAGTGTTTGCTGCAAAAAGATTCTTTTTGAGACAAATGAAAATCTTCTCAACCTTCAATTATATGAGAGGAAAATTCATTTGTTTCAAAACGCATTCTTTTGACCCAAAAGGATATATTCCTCTGAGTATTATTGAAGTATCTACATGGTATTTCGGTATTACTGTTGCAACGCACGGTCTTTCGTTCTTTTGGACTTTATCTTGTTTGGAAATATATCATTTAAAATAAAAGATTACAAATAAAATTCATGATTAATAATGTCAACGAAAATAACTTGGGGTCATTTTTGTGCCAATCCTTTTGGCAAGGAAAAGCATTGGAAAACACCAGACTTAAGATGTTTGTCGGTAAGTCAGAGGTTAAAATTTCCCCAATTGCCGAGCAACGCTAAAATTTGCCAGCCTTGTAGAAAAGAATTTAAGAAATTGAGTTCACAAGTGCCTCCAAATGAATCCAGCATGGAAGAAGTTGTTTATGGCAGTGAGGTCGATGACAACTGTATAGAAAAAGAAATCAGCGATGATCCAGATTTTCTATTTGTTCCGATAGAACATAGTGGTTGTAGAGATCAAAATCACAAAGCAGGTCTAGAAACTCTTCAACAAATTATACAAAAATTTAAGGTGAGTACTGATGGTGACGAAAAAATAACATTACCCACACTTGCTCCTAAATCATGGAGTCGTAGAAAGGTAATGGAAGAATTTGGTGCAACGGAACGTCAAGCCCGGAAAGCTGACCAATTATTTCAAAAACATGGAATACTGGCTTTGCCTGGACTCAAGCCAGGAAGAAAACTGCCACCAGGAATTGAAGTAGTAGTGATTAGTTTTTATGAAGATGACGAGAACAGTCGATTAATGCCGGGGAAGAAGGATTTTGTATCCATAAAAAAGGAAGACGGTACTCGCGAGCATGTGCAAAAACGACTTATCTTGGGCAACCTGTCAGAGTTATACGACCGTTTCAAAATAGAGAATGAGGAAATAAAAATTGGGTTCTCAAAATTTGCACAACTTAGGCCTCGACATTGCGTTCTAGCCGGAGGAAGTGGTACCCACACAGTTTGTGTGTGTGTTTATCACGAAAATGTGCATCTCATGTTAGATGCAATTGATATAAAGCATCTGACTGAAGACTCAGATAGAAAACTTATTGATTATCACGACTGTTTAAAATTAATGATGTGCACTAATCCAAGTCCTGCATGTCATTTCAGCGAATGCGAAAATTGTCCTGGCATTGATATCCTGAAGAAACACCTGACTGAACTTCTGGATGAGAACTGCGTCATTGAGTTAAAATATCAAATTTGGCAACAAACAGATAGGAGCAATCTGGTAACTGAAGTAGCTGAGACCGATATCTTCATAGAACAACTCTGGGAAAAACTTATAAACTTAAAATCTCATGAGTTTTATGCGAAGATGCAAGCATCGTTCATCAAAAATCTCAAAATAACTCTATTGGTTGGAGTTTTCTTAATCATGTTTGATTTCGCGGAAAATTATGCTTACGTTTTTCAAAATGCTATCCAGTCTTCTCACTGGAATAATAATCAGGCATCCATTTTCACAGTAGTTATCTACTACAAAGAGGAAAATGAATTAAAACATGTGAGCATGGCGATCATTTCCGATAACTTACACCATGACACGGTTGCTGTTTATCTCTGTCAAAAATTAATTATTGAATATCTTAAGAAGCATTTTCAACTTGTAAAGATTCATTACGTCACAGATGGAGCACCACAGCATTTTAAAAATAAATATAACTTCGCCAACCTTCTGTGCCACAAAAAAGACTTTGAAATTCCAGCAGACTGGACTTTCCATCCAACTGCGCATGGAAAAGGACCATGCGATGGAATCGGAGGAAATTTAAAGCGACTTGCATCAAGAGCCAGCTTGCAGCGTCCAGCAGATAAGCAGATTCTAAGTGCTCATGATTTATATAAATGGGCCAGAGAAAATTTAAAGGAAACAGTTGTACTCTTCAGTTCTAAGGATGATCATTCAGCAATGACAGTGGAATTAGCAGATCGATTCAGTAAGTCTGTCACAATACCTGGTACTCTCAAGTACCATGCTTTCACCCCTAATGATAAGGGACAGCTGAACCTTAAACGATTTTCCTATGAAGAGAAGAGTGACATTTTTCCTAAACCTAAACGTACCTTGAATAGGGAGAGTACTTCAAAAGAAAAGAAAAGCAGTAAGAAAAATGGTGAGAAGAAAAGGCGAACCAATTAAAAAGCACTGTGTGGTGAGAGGCAAGAGGATTCATGAAAATTAAACACCCCGAATAGTGAGAGGCGAGGGGACTCACTTAAATTAAGCACCCCGAAGGAGTCTAAAATCGCACTGCCACCTCCACGTGGTAGACTCTGGAAACTATGATTTTACAGATCGTAGGCTGACGACAGGCGTTAATTAATGATTTTTCTGTAGTTGATTCATTTGAAAAAGCACAGTTTATATGTTAACAACGGTTGAATTGTGCACTTATTCATGGAATATTCATTAATAATCAATAATTATCGTAAACTGATGAACTGTAATAGTAAGGAATCATTCATACTGAGAAAAATCAACATCACTTCTGAAAAGGGTAGTTTGCATTTTTTATTTGTTTATAACAAATAATAAATAATATAAACTTACTCTGAACTGCCGACAAACATTCTAAAATGTTTATTAGCTGATTTAATGTCATTCTGAATGAACATGAATGCGTTGAAAGAATATTAGACTTGAAAACTAGTATGTGGACTACTAAAGGATTGCGTCTGAGCACGAGCATTAGGACCGCCTTCACATCGGGGCCTATATCTCGGAAACTGTTCACTGGACCATTTTTTTGCTCAGGATCTTTTTTGAAGCCAAAAGGTCAAGCTTCCTTTTAAGACTATTTAAAAAAAAAAATAAAAATACCCCAAGTTGCTAAAAAAGTTAAATAAACAATTGAATTGTTTAAAAAATGCTTAAATTTTGTTTAGCTTTTTTCGTTAATAAAATAGAAGAAAAGAGTAATAAATAACCTTTCGAAAACCCCCATAAAAATTTTAAATCGCTAAAATAGAAAGGAAGTTACAAGCTTTTGAAAATACCCGTGCAGGCGTTGGGGTTGAAAATGTCACCCCCATCACTTGGAGGGGGGTGGTTTTTGTGGTCTATAAATTTGTCGATTAAGTACTATCGGGTAGGTGAACATATTCCCCGAATTTGAAGAAAATCAAAGAACATGACTTTTAAAGTTGGGGCAATTGAGAAATAATGCCCCATTATAGTGTCCAAAAAGTAACGAAACACCTACATAATTTTCCAGGTAAAATATCTTTCAAAAAGCTCAAGGTCATTCTTGAAGTGACTCTCAACCACGAATCCAGTGGTGACCTTAAATTTGACTTTGAGTTTGACTTCAAGGTCATTTCAAGGTCAACTTTGTTTTTTTAAATGGGAACCCCTATTTTTGACAACGGTAATCGAAAGAGCGGGAAATTTTACGTTCAAAAATGTACCTTGGTCATGGATCAAGGGTGACCTGGAATTCCAGCTGAAGGTTATTAGGCTTGACCCAGGTATGGGGCGAGTACAATCTGTACTGCTGCGGCTCAGATGTTTACGAAAAATGTCGAGATAATCCTTGGAGTAACTTTTAACGAGGAATCCAATGGTGACCTTGAATTTGACTTCGAGCTTGACCTTCAAGTTCATTTTAAGGTCAGCTTTGTTTTTTCAATTGGGAACCCCTATTTTAGACAACGGCAATCAAAATAGCGGGAAATTTTGCGTCCAAACGTGTTCTCAGGTTATAGGTCAAGGCCGACCTTGAACATCAGCTGAAGGTTATTAGGCTTGAGCCAGGTAGGAGGCGGGTCCATTATGTACTGCTGCGGCTCAGGTGTTTACGAAAACCGTCGAGGTCATTATTAGAGTAACATTTAACGAGGAATCCAGCAGTGACCTTAAATTCGATCTTGAGCTTGACTTTTAACGTGATGTTCAAGGTCGTCCTTGACCTATAACCTGAGTACCTATATGGACGCAAAATTTCCCGCTCTTTCGAATGCCGTTTTCAAAAATAGGGGTTCCCAATTTAAAAAAAAAAACAAAGTTGGCCTTGAAATAACCTTGGAGGTTGAGCTCAAGGTCTAATTCAAGGTCACCACTGGATTCCTCGTCAAAAGTTACTCCCAAATAATCTCGATATTTTTCATTAACATAAACAGCCTAATAACCTTCATCTGGAGTTCAAGGTCACCCTTGACTCATGACCTAAGTACACTTTTGAACGTAAAATTTCTCACTCTTTCGATTGCCGCTATCAAAAATAGGGTATGTATCACTGGTAATATCGATAGTAATGGGCATTTTTAAATTCATGTATATATATATATATATATATATATATATATATCACAAGTACAAATGAAAAATCATATCATTCACAATATAAATCATGAGTGTCATAACTATTTCCAATAAATTCAGGCAAATAGCAAGAATCAGTTAGCATGCAAAAGAATATTTTCAAGAGTAAAGCAGTTCGAACGTAAACGTCGAGAGTGCGGTCACGAAGCATTGATATTTTGATTTTGAATTATGTTCTCGTTCTCGGCAGGTTTCTCGGAGTTTTCAGTTGAGGGAAAGTGTGGGATTTTGGGTTGGGCGCCAGGTATTGCGGAGGTGATACCGAGGAGGAAAATTAGGAGTTGGAACGCCGAGATACGGGTAGAGACAATAAAGCGAGGGTTACTAAGAATGATACATGGTTCATTAAGCCTCTTACATGCGGTGATCAGAATTGGGGCTTCCTTAGGAGACGGAGAAGCGTCGTAGTACGGGCGGCGATAAAAGCGGCGTCGATGAGGTGGCCATGCCATAGGGCAGGTAGGCGTCGATGGTCGAACAAAGTAAAGTCACCGGACAGGTAGACGACGACGGCTGGACAAGGTGAGACCACCGGAAAGGTGGACTATGGAGACCGAACGAGGTGATGCTGAGAGCGACGGTTGAATCCCGTCTTACACAACTGGCGACCGGCCTCATAGAAGGCAGTATTTCTTAGGGCGAGCGAGCCTAGACTGACGACGGAAACGCGCTGCCGTTCGGTACTTCGGGTCCCTTGGAAGTTTCCGACCCATCTCGTGTGCGGCCCGGTAGCCCTTGTTTGCAGGGTTGCACCGAGTAGACCGATAGGTAACGGTTCTGTTACATACTGCATGATCGGTCTCCTTATTATAACTCCGTGGGCAGAGACACACAAATTCGAAGCAACATGAAGTTCTCAAAACATAACACCCTCACTTGTTCAGTGATTCCGTTGATTTAAATTCTAGTGTTCGCGCAAGATGCTATGTATGCGCGGATATACCCTGATAACAAAATGCCTGCACAGTGTGAGCATTATGGGTCGCACGCGTGCGGATAAGGCCGCAGTACGTGAGTTCATATCACCACGCAGATGTGTCTTCCATGTGGTCGCATATGTTTCGCATGTCGTGCGAGTCACACGTATGCGGGTGAAATGCATGCACGTAGAGTGAGTAAAATGATTGTAACATGACGCTGCAAATTTTAAAATGAGAACTCGATAAATACCATTTGAACTTGGCACTTAATAATGAATAATAAAAAGAATTTGATTTTTCGAGCCAAACTCAAATGGTCCTTACAGAGTTCTCATTCTAATTTCATGAAATATAAGACTTTCCACATGCGAGGAATTAGGGTTATATCATTTGTTTATGTACTTAACACAGATGTAAAACAAATATATGGTATATAATCCCTTGACACGTACAAATTGAGAAAACACGAAATCAGTGGAGATACAAAATTACCACAGGCAAAGAATATATTTGCCACATCACAAAAAACAAACGAGAAAACCGAGTAAAAAACACGCGATGTAGCCCGCCATCCGTGACATTCAAGGCTGGTGAGGCGTTGAGGGGTTCGATCCGTTGGTCACTGATGCTGATGTTAAATCAACATGGCGTCGGTGACTGGAGAGAAAATTAAAAAAAAAAATATTTAATGAAATGATAAAATCGATATTTTCTTCATATTGATTCTCATATTTTATTAAATAGATATTGAACAAGAAAAAATAATTTCCAAAATAGTTTTTCACACTATATAATAAGCTAATGGAAAATTATTTTTTAGTAAGATACTAAAAAAATGAATTTCTGCCCTACACACTATTAATATTCACAACTTTACCTGATACGAAAATGTTTAATTTGTTTATTTATACTGTTCATTTATTATTAAAAAGTTGTGGCGATTCATACATGCACTGCGCTCCCATTGTGCTCGAACTTCATGATCGCACGTGTGCGAGCAGTCCGCGACTCCTTGCACTCGCACTTAAGTTCCCATCACGCATAGTGTGTTGAGAACGCAGCCTTTGTGCACGCACGACGCGAGACTCGCCGCGAGCGAGTAAAGTGCGACGCATTATTGTTAGCTGGGTAGCGAGCTCCCATTGGTTATTTACAACTCTCAATACTTTAAAAACTATTGATCGTACAACATTTTGTCACACACCGAATCCATTTCAAATCAGGCAGGTTCTACACTTGAAGTTGCAGGATCTCTCGGGGACAAAATATGTTGTTTTTTAGAGGAAATTAGGCGATACGTATTTTTGCGATTTGTGAAAAAATGTTGTTTACAGAGTTATGCGTATTTCAATTTTTGGCTTTGTTTTTCAAAACAACCCCAATTTTTTCTTCAAACATGTTAAGAAAATAGTTTGCACATTTGAAAAAGTTCTCCAAAAAGTTCTGTTACGCATTTATGATATCTTGTACCATTTCCGAGAAAAATGAAAAAATTCAATTTTCATGAGCAAAAAATTGTCTTCATTCCTGGCTTATGGAAATACCCACCATTTTTGTTAAATATTAATCCAGGTATTATTTATTTTTTAAACTGAGATTCAGATGAAGTTTTTATACATTATAGAAAAATACCTGGATAAATGTGAAATATATTTAAACATATTGAACATAAAACCCTTTCAGTCACAAAATTTCTTGTCTGGACATTCATTTTGTAACTTAAATTGTTTCAGCAAAAAATTTCAAAATTCGAATTTATGAAAAATAATTTTCTGATGATAAAAATTGTTCAGCCCACGTAACACTTACATGGAGTTTTCCTCATATGAACCTATATATTTTTTAATATTCAACAAAAATGGTGAGTATTTCCATAAACCAGGTAAGAAGACAATTTTTTGTTTATGAAAATTGAATTTTTTCATTTTCCTCGGAAATGGTTCAAGATATCATGAATGCGTAAGAGAACTTTTTGGAGAACTTTTTTAAATGCGTACACAATTTTCTCAACATTTTTTTGGATCTGTTGCTGTTTTCAAGAAAAATGCAAAAATTTGATTTTATGAAAAAAATTTCTCCTGTCCACAAAAGTTATTTAGCCCTCAATTAACTCACAAGTTATTTTCCTCATAATAGTACAAATTCAACAAAAAAATAATAACTGTCATGAGTTTTTGAATGGACTAAAGCGCGTCAACTGCAATTTTTTTTTGCAAAATGTAGTTTATTAATTTTATAGTCTCAAGGAACTTTTCCTATGGGATTTTTAAGGTTATACCGTAAATGATACGTTTTTAAAATTTTCACATTTTCTTAAAATTCTGACAATTTTTACAAGAGAGCTTAATTATTTTTTATAAAAAAAATGTTAAGGATACTGAAATACTCAACATAATCTTCAGCGGTTTTTCTTTTCTTACTTTAATTAGACTATGCCTTGAAAAGGACCTGAATTCAGGTTGAAACATGTCGGCAAACATTTTTTTGTAATAAAAAAATTTTTTTAACACCAAAAAGCGGAATAGGCCTTAATGAGAATTATTGAACAATGATAATATTCAAATATACCCCCGCCCCCTAACCTGAATCACCAGTGTGACATGTCAACTTTATGAATTCATGTCAACATGTCTTCTCAAGTTAAAACTGTGCTTCAGCAATCTGTGGTGGCCATATTTTCTTCCTAGTAACTTCCACTTCTCTAACCGGAGGTTTGTACTACTTAAAATGCAAGGCAAACGCATTTGGAATCACCATAAGCGCGCATAAACTTGCGAGCTGCGCGCACAGCGCGCGATGAGAATGTGCATAATTTTATGCGATTTTTACAAAATTTTATGAAACTACCATTTTTTCACTTTATTTACGCAGAAATTAATTATATTTTTTAATATATATATTTATATTCAGGCTAACATTAACCGATTCAAAAAGCGATTCTTGTTCACTTTTTCTTTAAAATGTATACGGATTTGTCTCCATGCTGGAAGCAAGGAACCTAAGGTCTTTTTTGCTTCAAGAAAGGACTTTTGATAATGATATTGTGCTGACTAGTTATTTATATCTTGTTTAGACTAACCAAGGGTCGACACAAAATCTGTTTGTTAATATCGTCACGAACCTTCCCTAGGGATCGCGGGACCTTGTAGCTGTTTGGAGGGCTTACGTGGCTCATTGACCACAGATCTGGAATTGGTAAACCTGAGGGGCTATATCGCGAGGTGTGGCTACTCTGGGGAACTGACGGACTCTTGTCGGTAAGACTCAAACTAAGGAGCGGTCCTTCCAGGGGGTAATGGCAAAGCCCACTAGAATATCGAGAGCGCGAGTTCTCATGCTCCCAAGCTAAGATGTGATCGCCGTCTCGAGAGCTGAATGGTACCAGCGTTAACAAATCCTTTGAAATTCCCGGCCTGCCCACCTTAGCAGAGGTGGACATAGAGGACATAGAGGGCAGCATGCTTTCCCGGCAGGCTGCTCAGTAGAAACTGCGCTTCATGCTGTTGTAGCAAAATTGGAGCAGCAGTTTGAATAAAAGGGGTACGCTGTGGGCGCTTTCTTGGATAAAGAGGGTGCCTTCAGCAATACTTCTGCAGAAGTTATCTATCGAGAGGCTCGGAGATATGGCGTGCCGGTTCAGCTAGTATGCTGGATAGGAAGTATGATACGCCGAAGAAGACTCGAAACCAGATGGGGTGAAGACCTAGTAACGGGGATAGCTACGCGGGGTGCCCACAGGGGGTAGTCCTGTCGCTCCTCCTGTGGTGCATTGTAGGGGACGGCCTCCTTCTAAGGCTAAATAAAGAAGGGTACTAGACCCAAGAATATGCGGACGACTTTCTAATCCTAGTTAGGGGGGCTCATCTGGAAACGCTGATGGGATCTTTCAAGGTCGGCAATGCGCATCGTAGAGCTCTGGTGCGATAGCACAGGGCTCTCGGTAAATCCGCAAAAGACCAACCTGGTCATTTTCACGAGGAATTATAAAGTTCCGAAAGCTGCCCCTCGTGTATTTTGTGGTGGGGAGCTGACTTTTTCAGGTTTAGTTAAATATCTAGGAGTAATCCTGGATAGCAAGCTGAGCTGGGCAAAGCACCTGGAGACCCAATGCAGAAAATTTGTCATGACTTATCGGATGTGCAGGAGAGCCTTTGGGTTGACGTGGGGGTTAGGGCCTGAAATGCTTGCATGGCTCTACTCTGCTGTCTTAAAACCCACGCTCCTACATGCGGCCGTGGTCTGGTGGCCACGAGCGGAATATAAAACAATGCAGGACAGGCTGCGCAGATCACAAACGCTAGCATTTACGGGTGTGACTGGAGCAATGAGGACTGCGCCTACAGCGGAGATAGGATGCATGCTCTGTGGGGAACCCCTACATGTTGCGATAACCGCCAGAGCGGCTCACGCGATGGGACGCCTGACAAGAGCAAATAGATGGACTCCGGGGACTAAACACACTAGACTCCCGAGTGGTTTCAGCAAACTGCCGATTCTACAGATGAGGCAAGACAAAATGACAAAACGCTTCAACTTTGCCAAGGCTTTCCGCATCTGTATCCCAAGTAGGGATCTGCGGAAAGAAAATTGTAACCCGCTCCTCCAGGGGTAAATCTGGTATACGGATGACTCCGGGGGAGAGGGAGGGTCAGGAGCAGGAATTTATGACAGTAAGAGAGGGAGAGGGATAGGGATCACACTTGGGCGACATGCTACCTTCTTTCAAGCGGAGGTCCTTGCCGTTCTTCGCTGTGCTGAAACACTAACAGAGGAAAACGCTCCTGGCAGATAGATCACGATCTATTCGGACAGCCAAGCGACACTAACTGCAATAGGGAAACCAGACATAACATCAGAACTGGTTTGGGAATGCAAAAAGGCATTAAACCAACTTGCAGAAAGAAACAAAGTGGCTCTTTTATGAGTCCCTGGTCACACAGGGATCAAGGGCAACGAAGAGGCGGACCGGTTGGCAAAGTGTGGTGCAGAGAGCGGATTCGTAGGACCGGAACCGGTACTGGGAATAGCGTCTTGCAGTGTCGGGATGGCTATTGAAAAGTGGATCCGAACAAAACACAGGGAATACTGGGAACAAACCAAGGGTTTTCGTCAGGCGAAATCCATCCTGGGGTATACCTATAGGATAAACAGAGTCAGGGAAATTCTGAGTTTACCCAAGAAAGACATAAGGACAGTGGTACGGACCCTGACAGGGCACAATCACTTGAAATATCATATGCACAAAATGGGGTATTGCCCCACGACAGAGTGCAGGAGGTGCGGCAGGGATGACGAAACATCCCTGCATGTATTATGCCAGTGCCCGGAATTAGCTAGGCTCAGGCAACAGACCCTCGGAGTCCATTTTATGGAAACAGAGGAAATCGAAACGCAATCGGTGGTCGACATACTGGGCTTCGTCAAAAGGTCTGGGGACGACTGCTGAGAGTGAAGAAGTAAGGGTGTGGCACAATAGGATTTATAGCTTGAGCGCCAGGGGAGTTCTCCATCGATTTCCCGCCTGTATCAAACCTAACCTAACCTAACCTATCGTCACGAACACCCGACCCATAAATTTACTTTATCGATATTAAGACGATTATGTATTCGCTCAAATTAGACGTTTAATTGTTCTGTGAAAAAGCTATCATTGTCGTCATGGAAGACAGTATTTGGCTGGTATATTTCGCTCAATTTTCATTTTTATGTGTAGGGGAGACTGGGGAGACTTGGCCAGGTTTTCAGTTAAACTCACGTGAAATTCGTTAAAAGTATGCAATGCAATGAACAATACTGAAATATAATGTGAAAAAGTCTTGTGCATATTCACGGATTTTCGCAGAATTTTGAATTCATTTTTTGTGAAGTTCTGTAAGTTTTTATGCAGTTTTCTTTTTTGCCAATTCTGCACACTTCGGGGAGGCTTGACCAATTGCATCAATTGTTTTAGATGACCGTGATAATAAATGTATGCAAGATTACAATTGTTTATTATTTATTTATTTATTACAAAATTATGTTAATATTCAGAATAATGAAAATATCGGGGGATGTGGGATCGATTTCCCTTGGAATTAAGTTTTTTAGGATGTTTTTCACAATTAAAACAAAAAATACGTATCCTATCAAAGAACGAATAATGACCAATTTTAAGCTCTTTTTGTCTATTTATTTTTTTCGTACCTTGTGTTCTTTGTCCAAAAATTCAATTTAAAAAAGCAACGTTTTTCTTTTTCTGACTTTTTTTTCATATCGTACGTTGTTTGGCTTAAAGTTTCCACTTGGTTTGTTTTTCTTGAATTTTGAGAATGATATAACTCTCATAATCTTCTTTGGATCAAAAAAAGTTGTGATGATAAATTGTTCGAATTTTTGAGTACCACGAGCAGTCGTGCACTGAATTCATGAATCTTGGAAAAAATGGTTTAAAAATTTGTGAAAATGCTCTAGAGCTTGACCCAGACTCCAGTGTCCGGACTTACATAGCTGTATAAAAATTAACAAAGTAAATTGAAAATTCCTTTCTCGGAAATCAGTTGAAGTTTTTCAGTTTTTGAGTTATAAAATATTGAGGTTGGACCAATCAGGATCGCTGTATAAAAGACATGCATGTGTGAGCGGCAGTCCAACATAGCATTGTCGAAGCAAGCGAAATGGTTACAGCCCAATATGTCGAAGGCACTTTTGGTTAGAGTTGGATTTTTTTTTCTTTTTTAAAAAGTATGCATGGGGCTGACCCAGTATATATTATCAGTCACAGACGTATTATTGTAATGCAGTGAAGTCATCTGATAAGAGCGTGTTCCTTGACATATTGGGGAAACCTGGTTTTTACCTTATCATTAACGGACTGGGTGGAAGTCAAGTGTATGATAGGGGTACCTACAGCTTAAGGTGGAATCCGGACAACCAGAACCTCGGTAAATGAACATAGCGAAATTACAAGAGGTACCTGCTCAGGGTTCGAACCCTGCACCTCTAAGGTGAAGCAGTGTTCACAGATCGTGGGAGCTGGCGGCCCCCACCACGACTCCCATGTGGGAGCGACACACGTAAACGCCGCGTGTCGGTGTGTCCCCACTCCGTCACTTGATTCCACGCTCCGCGGCAACTAAAATTTGTCGGCTCGGATGATTTCACTGTCTCCTTCGTGCTCTTTCGTTTGATTTCGGTGGCAGCCACGAAGATGGGTTCGGCGTTGAAGCCGAGACTTGCCGAGAATGCACGATTCTTAACTTGTAACTTCTCATTCTCGGCGACTGGGCTATTTTCAAGATTTTCAGCTTTTTC
>CAKNXH010057094.1:37756-57291 GCA_932178445.1 Andricus quercusramuli
GAAAAAGCTGAAAATCTTGAAAATAGCCCAGTCGCCGAGAATGAGAAATTACAAGTTAAGAATCGTGCATTCTCGGCAAGTCTCGGCTTCAACGCCGAACCCATCTTCGTGGCTGCCACCGAAATCAAACGAAAGAGCACGAAGGAGACAGTGAAATCATCCGAGCCGACAAATTTTAGTTGCCGCGGAGCGTGGAATCAAGTGACGGAGTGGGGACACACCGACACGCGGCGTTTACGTGTGTCGCTCCCACATGGGAGTCGTGGTGGGGGCCGCCAGCTCCCACGATCTGTGAACACTGAGGTGAAGTCCAAGCGTCTAACCAACTGAGCCACCGGGGCTCTATTATCATTATTTATTATATTAATGACTAAAATGTCTAAATGTCTTTTCATTATTGTATTAATATATTGATCTTTCAGGCTTAAGGTTTTTACAGCCTAATATGTCCGAGGCATTTTTGGTTAGAGTTGGATTTTTATTTTTTATTTATTATTATGATCAAGGGTCGTGCACATAATACGTCGCACGTTTTTCTTTTGTTTATATCGTTATATCCTTTTTGGCTACAAGGCAATTTAATTCTTGCCTTCAGTTAAACAAAGGAAAAACGTGTAACATATTGTGTGAACGACCCCGTACTACTGCTTCTATTACTATCATAACTGGGGAAAATTGGGGAATTAAGAGACAAACTTTTATTAAGCTCCCTAACTTCAACAAAAATCAAAATATTCGCAAATTTTTAAACTAAATTTGTTACTAGGGGGAAAACCTAACTTCTTGTTGAAGGAGTTATTCGAAATTGCTGTCTGCCGAAAAAAATGGATGTTGAAAAAAATATGTGGTTATGGGGTTGTCAAAAAAGTTAGGGAAATGTGAGGCGATGTTTGAGTTATGTTAAAAATGAAAAATATCGATAGAGAATATTTATTGCATGTTTGGGAATGACATGAAAGTTATTTTCATTCAAAGAAAAATAAAAGAGAATGAATCAGAAAAGGATACAAAATTATTTTTGCAACACCCACCTCAAAAGTTGACGTTTGCATGCATGTAGATGGTGCCTAAAGTACCTTATTTGAGCAGACTGTGCGTGAAATTTTTTCGCGCATGCGCAGTTTGAAGACGGCTTACTTTAGACACTGGTGAAAAAGCTGCGCATGCGCACATTCGAGATGAGGTACTTTAGACACTGGCATAGGTAACTTTAAGCACTGGTGTTGGTATCTTCTTGAAATAAATTTACATTTAACTTGAACAAATGTTTTAATGATTGAAGTTTTGTTTTTATGGTTTCGTGCCTCCCCCCTCCGGGGGGGGGGGCAAAAAAGCATGAAAGCCAACATTTTTTTTCAATAATGTTTTTCAACAAATTTTTTTTTTCAAATTTTTTTTTCACAGAATTTTTTTTTTCGAAAATTTTTTTTCACAAATTTTTTTTTCAGAAATTTTTTTTTTCAAAAATTTTTTTTCAAACATTTTTTTTGCACAAATTTTTTTTCAGAACATTTTTTTCGAAAAATTTTTTTTTTTAATTTCTTTTCAAACATTGAAAAATTTTTTTTTTGTAATTTCTTTACTCCACTCTATGCAATATAAAAATGGTATTTTTCGTTACCACCTCCTGACAACTTTTTCGGACGAGCGTTGCAAAAAATAGCGTGTGATACACGTGCGCGTAGGTGATTGTTAACTCGTATGATTGCATCATTCGCCTGCGGCTCGAAGCACTCGTCTACGTTTTCGCACTCGCTTCGCTCGTGCGCTGACCACCGACTCATGCTTCGAGCCTCCGGCTTATGCTGCAAAATTCACACTCGCACACAATCACCTATTTTACGCACTTGTATCACAAATAACTATAAAATTATTCGTATTCGCAATTCGGGCATGTGAAATAGGCCCCGGTCTTGACGAATTACAGATGGACAGCTCGATCGCAAAAATCACAATGAATGGAATTGTTCAGGTTCAATTTCTTCGGCATGTCTTCCTTGTAAAGTATGCAGAAGTCAAGATCTTCGCCTTCAGAAGAAGAAACATTACGTTTCGCTGTTGATTGTGCTCGACTTTTTCGCTTTTTTGGAACTGTTGGCTTTTCATCTCCTCCTTGAATTCTTTTTTCTGCCAAAGTGGCGTGTGCTAAATTATGAGAAACAGCGACTGATCGGATTGAATTGTTATGGATTTTAATCTGCTTTATCGCTTACACAACAACGGAAGAGTCAATCGATGGATCATCTTTGGCGTAATAACGTGGCATTTCAACTAAAAAATGTTCACAAAAGATTAATTAAAACCGAAAAAAATCAACTAAATTGATATTTTGTCGGAATTTTGCATGAAAAAATGATGAACAAGCATTGAGAAAATGCGATATTAGCTTGAAAAATGTCAAAGATGTGGTTTCTCACAATTCCCCAAAAACACTTTCTCACAATTCCCCAAACGCTTTGATTTAGAAGATGGCAACTAATGATTCACTCATTGAATGTTCATGCAAAAGTCCTTCTGGGAGTCGAAGTATCAATGTCACACGATAATTACAAGCATATTTACCTGCGCTGATTCTTCAAAAAATTTTGTGAAAATAATACAAACACGAACGCACTAAATAAATATTTGTAAATTTTTTCCCAAGTGGTTTTCGCACAGAGGTAACAAGTGCGTGTACAGTGTACAAGGTTGGCTCAAAAACACTTTTTTTTTAGAGGGCAACGATCCCCCCATTTTGTTCCAAATCCGAAAAAAGAAAATCCCTAATTTTTGTTTTTTCGTTTTTTCGATTTTAACTGCTGCCGGTTTTGACTTGAAGTTTCCCATATAAAATGCATGGGGAAAAATCACTTTCAGTTTCGCATCTTTTTTTACTAGTGGAATATTTATTAACATTGCTTAATTCATTTTCATTCATTTAAACAAATGGAATTTGTTTAAATATATTTTTTTCTCGATAATTCGTTTCTTTCCTAAAAATTATTACTATTGGTCTAGTGGAATATTTATTACCAATAATTTATTAATTTTTAATTATTGAAACAAATGAAATTTGTGTAAATAACTTTCTTTTGCATTCTTTTTATTAAAGTTTATTATTATTTCTTCAGTGGAATGCTTATCAACATTTGATAATTAATTTGCAAAGTTTTAAACAAATTCACTTTGTTTGAATAATTTTTCTTGAACATCTGTTTCTTTAAGAAATAAGGGTTTTTTGTCTAAAAATCCGTCGAACTGGCATATTATTATCTTTAATAACATAAATTTATTACAAAATATTTTCCAATTCTATAAAAAATAAATTAATATTGATTCTCAACAACCTTCAATTTGTTTAAATGATCATTTTTGCACAAAATTTGCAAATTTTTCTTTATTGTTTCAACAATTAAGTTATAATTCTTAACAGGAAAATACAATATTTGAATAAGTTTTAAAAAGTATTCGCACAATATTTTTCCTAAGAGACATTATCGACACTTTCGAGTATACCTGTGGGCTTATCATTAGCAAAAATCCTTGCACCTGTGTATAATTTTATACCTGTTCTAATTGTTTAGATGATTGCAAATTAATTAATTATTGTTAATGAATATTCCACTAGACCAATAGTAATAATTTGTAGAAAAAAAGTGAATTTTCGAAAAAAAATATTTGAACAAATGCCATGTGTATAAATATTGGTAACACGAGTTACCAAACACCTACGCGCACGTGTATCAAACGCTATTTTTTGCAACGCCCGTCCGAAAAAGTTGTCAGGAGGTGGTAATGAAAAATACTAATTTTATATTGCATAGAGTGGAGTAAAGAAATTACAACAAAAAATGTTTTTTTCAATGTTTGAAAAAAAATTGACAAAAAAAAATGTTGAAAAAAAATGTTCTGAAAAACAAATTTGTGCAAAAAAATGTTTGAAAAAAAATTTGTGAAAAAAAATGTTGAAAAAAAAATTTGTGAAAAAAAATTTTCCAAACAAAAATGTTGTGAAAAAAAATTTTGAAAAAAAAATTTGTTAAAAAAAATTTTCGGAACAAAATTATTGAAAAAAATGTTGGCGTTTATGCACGAAACCCTAAAAACAAAACTTCAATCATTAAAACATTTGTTCAAGTTAAATGTAAATTTATTTCAAGAAGATACCAACACCAGTGTTTAAAGTTACCTATGCCAGTGTCTAAAGTACCTTATCTCGAATGTGCGCATGCGCAGCTTTTTCACCAGTGTCTAAAGTGAGCCATCTTCAAACTGCGCATGCGCGAAAATTTTTTCACGCACAGTCTGCTCAAATAAGGTACTTTAGGCACCATCTACATGCATGCAAACGTCAACTTTAGAGGTGGGTGTTGCACAAATAATTTTAGGTAAAGAAAAGACAAGAATACAGTGCCCAGAAGTCGTTTTTAAGGAGAATTGATATTTTTGGTTTTAAGGGTAGTTTTCACGGACTTGTGGGGGTGTGTTGGGGGTGTCAAACCCATATGTGCGATACATGAAATTCTTCGCTGGATAATTCTCTACAATCCTCTATACTTTCCCAGTTACATTTTTTCAAACCCTCAAAAATTATTTCAAAAACTGAAAAAGTGATTTTTCCCCATGCATTTTACATGGGAAACTTCAAGTCAAAACCGGCAGCAGTTAAAATAAAAAAAAACGAAAAAACGAAAATTAGGGATTTTATTTTTTCGAATTTGGAACAAGGGGGGGGGGGGGGGGGGGGATCGTTGCCATCTAGCATGAGAAAAAATTTCCCATGTAGTTTTGAGTCACCTTAGTGTACACACACCAAGTACTACTATAAAAATGAGCTTGGGTTATGACAAGAGGATGTCCGCCATGCGCATGCGTAACTGTTTAAATGTGGTGAAAACTTGACGTGTCTCACAATTCCCCAATTTCCCCTACAAATATTACCACGTCTACTATTATTGCATATTTATACCAATTACATAACGGCTTATGAGTCCTGCACACACGCGAATTATAATTAATGACCCCATAGGTAGAAAAACAAATGTAATCAGATTATTGCCTGTTGGTCAACTCCCCCGTGAAAATCTTGGTCAAGTCTTCCCAAGATTAGTTCTTGCGTCCAATGTCACCAAAATTTCAATAATAACTGTTTCATTATTCCGATTGATATAAAATCATTACACTACTTTGTAACGAATAACATCATATATGAGTACTGTGAAAATTCTAATAACAAGAGTAGATATGTCCTTACACAGTTGGATAAAAAATTACATTATTGAACGTAAATTTCTAAATTACAGGATATATTCTACAAGGTTAGGATTTTCCAAGCCAACCTACAAAAATTACATTCACGGATCGAAACACGCATGAAAATATTTTTCCACAATTTTTCAAGACTAATGACATACACGTTTCTGTCAATTGTTGAATCTCGCGCTTGGGCAAGTCTCCCCATTCTCCTCTATATAAGCTATATAGAAAGGAAAACAAAGATCGAAAGTTATGAAATTCGCGCCAGGTATTTTATAATCAGGGTAGTGCAATAATCATATACAGTGACATAGCTGAGGTACGTAACGGCACATTCACTGCGTTTTATTTCGCATAACGAATACCTGGTGGTGTGTTGGGTATTACGCGTGCATATTACTCCACGTGTGTTTATCAGCTTAATTCATACCTATGCCACATGAACCTATCAAGAGAGAAAGCTGTTTTTACTGCGTTTTTTATCAACTGCACTGAATTATATGCTGTGATGCCAAAAGAAAACAGAAAATTCACATCGTTCACTGTGAAAGGTAATTTCGTATTGATAATATTGTCAATTTATTATTTATTCATCATTTTATCAGATTATTTTTGATTAGTTTATTGTAATTTTTCAACGAAAGAATATAATTTCAAAAAAATGTATGTTCATAAATTGAAATTCCTATTTTTATATTGGTGAAGAGTCGAAGTAGATGTTCAGAGAATAATTGTACTGGGTAGGAAAACGAAGCAATTTACTTGAGAACCAAAAAAGGTTATTCAAAAGGAGTGTCGGGCAGACCTGACCACCGAAGAAAATCGTAATATTTGCGATATCATCATAATATTGATTAAGGGGAAATCTTTTTTTTTTCCAAATTAAGACTTTAAAATTGTAGATACCAGAACAAAAATACTCTGTAAAATTGAAAAACCATTCAAGGTCTATCCAACTGCGATATGTTCCAAAAAAAACTGTAATAAATTATAAAATACGGGAAATTATTGAATAAAACTTACAGGGTGCATAGCTCGAAAGTGAATTCATGTATACCTATCAAAACCAAACTTATGTTTTTTGAAGTTTTTCAAATAGTTGATAAGAAAATTGATCAATATTTCGAAAAATGCGCTCGTTTTCTGAAGACCAAATATATGGATTAGATTTGTTTGAGCTCATAACAGATATGAGTCTACACTGTTAAAAATATTTGGGATTTTACTAAACTTTTACTATAGGAGTGTGAGGCAAAATTGCAATACCGGTATTGGAAGGTGGAAGTCCAATACATGTATTGTAGTTTCAACGAATATACGCCGCTTACCATAAAAGTATTGCAATTTCACTTCACAATACGGGTATTGGAATTTTTTCCTATACTCACTTTAGATCGTCTAGCGGATTATTGATCTTCTGTTTTTAGTAAGATGAGAATTCTTCCTTGCTAGTCTAGTGGTGAGGTATGCTAGACGTTCGATATGGTCAGATACCGAAATGAACTCCAGAGGAACGTATCTAAAAAATGGTCAGAAAAAAAACGAAATAGACCAGCTGTACCATCTTGCCCTCGGGGAACTCGTACCTAAGTCCATGTATAATTATTCACACAATACAGAAACCATATTTAAATAACAATAAATTTAAGGTATACTTCCATTATAGCGATCATAGAGCGGTAAGTATCACATTAGATCCCAAATATAGTAATCACTTAGAAAAAGTAGAGTAAATAAAGCCGAATAAACATAATTCAAACGAAGCAGGCAGAAGTCAATTCGAAAAAAACTTTGCTAATTATACGATGAATATACCCGATAACAGAAACCTAACAAAGCAAGTGATAGAGGAATACTTGAGTTTAATAGATATTAAGATATCAAGGGCAATATAAGCCACGGCACAGAAAATTAAAAGTTCTGATTCTAAGAAGAAGTATATGACACCCAAAATAAAAAATCTATTCGAGAGAAAAAGCTATTTAATATCGGTGTTATACCGTCTCGATATCGCATTAAAGCTTAGGAAGAGATTAAAAGAGCAATAAGATGAGAAAGAAAGTATTCCACACTATCAAACAGGATTCAGGAAGGGGATGCGAACAGTGGATAACATTTTCGTGCTAAATTATTTAGTCAACAGGCACCTGATACAGAAAACTTTCGACTGGGTGAATAGGAAAGTTTTATGGAAGGCAATGAAAGAAAGGGAGGTGGATGAAGAGCTGATTGAGAGCATAAAACAGGTCTTTACGGAGACAAAGACAAGAGTTAGGATCGGATAACAGGAAGGAGAGGAGTTCTGGACAGACAGGGGTCTCAGGCAAGGGTGCCCGCTAAGTTCGCTGTTGTTTAGCATATTGTTAGCAGACCTAGAAGAAAAAGTGGAAAAGAAAGGTAAAGGGGGTACAGTTCTAGGAAATGAAAAAATATAGTCGTTAGCGTACGCGGACGATGTGGTGCTTCTGGCAGAGAATGAAAGTGGAATGAACTTACTAATGGAAGGATTCGAAGAGTATGTGAGAGAGAAAGACCTGACGATTAATGTGACGAAGAAATAGATAGCATGTTTCAGGAAGAGAAAGGATGAAGTAAAGTATGGATGGAAGATGAATGGGAAAATGGTGGAAATGGTAAAGGAATTTTGTTATTTAGGATACTGGTTCGAAGAGGCAGGTGGAAATGATCTGCAAGTGAAAAAAAGGATGAAAAGTGCGAGGAAGGTGATAGGTCAAGTGTGGGTGATTGGAAAAAGAAGATTCAAAGAGGACTGGAAGATGAAAGTATGGCTGTTTGAATTACTGGTATGGCCTGTGATGTGTTATGGAGTGGAAGTTTGGGGTTGGAAGGAGTACACAAAGGTAGGAAACATGCAAGCGAGATTTCTGATATGGGTTCTGGGAGTGAGCTGGAACTGCCCAGGTTATATGTTGAGAAAAAGAACAGGGATAGAGAAATTGGTGCTAAGGCAGAGGAAAAGTTTATGGAATTTTGAAGAGAAACTTAAGAGTGGCAAGGGTAGCAAAGTTGCACAAGCATGCCTGCAGGAAATATTAGATAGAGAGATGAGGGGAAACACGGGACATTCAACATGGGAGTAGGAGAGATGGCAAGTTAGAAGAGAATGGAGAATTTGTGACGAGGGGAGGGAGTGGCAGGCAGTAGAGGGAGAAATGGGTAAGAACCTGGAAGAGAAGAAGTGGGAAAAGATTATGGATTCCGAATATAATAAATTGGTATGGATTCATCAAGATGGAAAGGGTCCCAGAATATCTAGGAAAATTGAAAAAGGAGTGCAGGTGGTCCAGAATGGTACGTTTCAGAATGGGAGAAGGCATGGAGGAGTGCAAATATTGTATAAGTGAAGAAATGGAAATATCTATGGTATGTGGGTATGAAAGGGAGGCGTGGGAGCACGTGTTAGAGAGATGTACAGGTGAAGAGGAAGGGGAAAGAGCGTGGTAGATAAAGTTACGTGGATACTGAGTGGTCGTTGGCAAGGGAAAAAGTGGGTGAAGAGCTCAGAAGAGAAATGGGAAGATAGAATGCATGGGGAAGGAGAAAACCAAAATTGAAATATGGATAAGGAAAATTAGTGCTGCGTGTCTTTGAAAAGCTTGAAGAGTAATGGTAAGAGGAAACGGAAGCCCTGTAAGGTCTCGCGCACTTGCTAGATAATAGATAAGAGCTATTGAGATAATATTTAAGGACTTGTAAATAATAAAATGGCGAAGCGATTATAGGTTTAGATAAGCATAAGCCATAGTGGTTTAGTGAAATTGTAAAAGATATAAAGGGAACGGAGCCCTCAAACCCGTAAAAGGAAGACTAATGAAATACAACGAATAGCACAGGCCCGAAAAAAAGTGCCAAGCGCGAGAGATCAGATTTTCGTATCTATATCTATTTTGGGGTGTTGAATACTTATTTGACCTTAGTCTTTCCCCAGGACATCAAAGTTTTTCTTCAGACGCATAAAATTTCCTAGAAAATCAGCTTTTCTGTGTATAAATTATCCTTGGTATAAAATAATTTGGAAACAGGTCTGAGCATGATACCTTTATGTATTCGAGTGCGCTAAATACGAATCTGATGTTATCTTTCCGCTAGCACGACGTTGTTACACCCTAGAGGCAGGAAATTTCCTAGAGAATCAGATTTTTCGGGTATGAAATAACCTTTGGTATTGAAATCGGCTGGGAGCAAGTTAGAGCATGATATCTTTATTTATTTTAGTGCGCTGAATACAATTCTGACAAATATACAAATCTGACACAGGGTTTCCACCGAGATGCAGAAAATTGCCTAGAAAATCAGCTTTGCTGGGTGTGAAATAACGTTGGATATTGAAATCGTCTAGAAACAGATTAGAACATGATGTTTTTATGTATTTTTGTGCGCTGAATACGTCAAGGCTTTCACCTTGACGTGGAAATTTCCCAAGAAAGTCCGCTTTTTCGGGTATGAAATTACCCTTGGTCTTAAAATCGTCCGCAAACAGGTCAGGACACATCTTCATGTATTTTGGTTGTACTGAATACGAATTTGACATTAGGTTTCCTCCATTCCTTCAGAGTTTCCCCATAGACTCAGAAAATTCTCTAGAAAATCAGCATTTTCTGTATATATATATATATATATATATATACCCATTTTAATCTATAATCCCAAATATTTTCTAAACTACCCCATCAACATAAAAAACGGTTGATACAAAAGTTGACCAGGACATAGGGGGCCATTTAATTGTACCATTTATTTTGACCTTGAGATCAATTTTCAAGGTCATTTCAAGGTCAAGATGATTTTTTGAAATGAATACCCCTATTTTTGACTGCAGATTTGAATAGAGCGGAAAATTTTACGTCAAAAATGTAGTATGGAAATTTTGTTTCTGTGACTTTGAAGAGGTCAAAAAACAAGGTCAAATGCACAAAAACGATCAGATGCCCTTTTTCTGAATTTACGTGATTTTCCCGGGTAAAGCAAACGTTTAAAATGCTTTAAAAAATTTGAAAAAATGTGGAAATGTGAACCACCTTCACCACCTTATCAGCCACGACCTTCAGGTCAATTTTCAAGGTCATTTAAAGGTCAAGACGATTTTTTAAAATAGAAATCCCTATTTTAGACTGCGGGCTCGTAAAGAACGGGGAATTGTACGTGAAAATTGGTATTGTGAAATCTTTCATTTTAACCTACGGAAGGTCACATCAAGGTCAATTATTTAAAAAGCGCTTGGAAATTTTTTTTCTTCAATTTACTGGTTTTCTGGGCAATCTCAACGTTGAAGGTGCCTTCCACAAGTACAAGATAAGTTGCACAAATTTCGACGACCTTGACTAAATTGACCTTCAAGTGTATTTTCCAGGTTTATGAAGGTCAATGTCATTCTTTAAAATAAAAAAGTTGCCGTTTTTTTAGAAAAGTTTGATTTACTTTTAGCATTACCCAGGAACAATGACGTCAAGCACCCCAAAGAAAAGAGAATTTACTACGTCCACGTTGTTGTTTCTGGAAAATGCTAAAATTAAATCAACCTTTTGTAAAAAAAAAAACGGCAACTTTTTTATTCAAAAAAATGACAATGACCTTCATAAACCTGGAAAATACACTTGAAGGTCAATTTAGTCAAGGTCGTCAAAATTTGTGCAACTTATCTTGTACTTGTGGAAGGCACCTTCAACGTTGAGATTGCCCAGAAAACCAGTGAATTGAAAAAAAAAACTTCCAAGCGCTTTTTAAATAATTTACCTAGATGTTACCTTCTGTAGGTTAAAATTAAAGATTTCACAATACCAATTTTCACGTACAATTCCCCGTTTTTTACGAGCCCGCAGTCTAAAATAGGGATTCCTATTTTGAAAAATCGTTTCGACCTTTAAATGACATTGAAAATTGACCTGAAGGTCGTGGCTGACAAGGTGGTGAAGGTGGTTCACTTTTCGACATTTTGTCGACTTTTTTAAAGCATCTTAAACGTTTGCTTCACCCAGAAAATCACGTCAATTCACAAAAAGGGCATCTGATCGTTTTTGTGCATTTGACCTTGCTTTTTGACCTCTTCAGAGTCACAGAAACAAAATTTCCATAGTACATTTTTGACGTAAAAATTTCCGCTCTATTCAAATCTGCAGTCAAAAATAGGGGTATCCATTTTTAAAAAATCATCTTGACCTTGAAATGACCTTGAAAATTGATCTTAAGGTCAAAATAAATGGTACATAAATGGCCCGTATGGATGATTTTTTTTTTAGAAGGTGCGTATATTTTTCGAAAAAAAATTGATGAGCAATCTTACAAAATTATTTTGTTCCTTATTTATGACAATCAGATGATTTTGAAGGTCATTCTTCAGTATAAAAGTGAAACTTACCCCAGGCGACTACAGAGTGAACTTACTTTGCATTATATGGATGTATTACGATTTTTTTATATTTGAAATTCTAGGAGTCACAGATACACCATTCGCAAGGAAAATGTATTTGAAACCGAAATTTCGAAAGCTTTGATGATTTTTCGAAGTCGAGACGCACTACGAAGTGATCCTGGTAGTCTAGAAGTCTTGAATACATCATCCCCGCTAACATTGTATCCAGGAGTAACATTTGAAAAACTTCAATGATTCATCAAAGATCGGTACGTACTAAAAAGTTTTCCTTGTAGTTTAGGTGTCTGGAATACATCATACCCGAGGAAATCATATTCCGAAGTAGGATCTGAAGAACTTTGATGAATAATAAAAAATCGAGACGTACTAGGAAGTTGTTCTCGTAGACCAGGTGCCTATAATACATCTTCCCTGAGAAAATTATATTCAGACATAAAGTTTAAAGAAATTTAATGATTTCTTGAAAATCGAGACGTACTAAATAGTTTTCCTTGTAGTATGGGTGTCTTGAATACATCATCCCCGAGGAATTATATCCAAACATAAAATTTAGAGAACTTTGATGATTTCCACAAAATCGAGACGTACTAAAAAGTTTTCCTTGTAGTCTAGGTGTCTTGAATACATCATCCCTAAGGAAATAATATTCTAAATTAGGATTGAACGAACTTTTATGATTAAGGAAAAATCGAGACGTACTGGGAAGTTGTTCTCGTAGTCTAGGTGCCTATAATACATTTTCCCCGAGGAAATTATATCCGGACGTAAAATTTAAAACACTTTGATGATTTCTCGAAAATCGAGATGTACTGAAAAGTTTTCCTTCTAGTCTAGGTGTGTTGAAAATATCATCCCCGAGGAAATTATATTCCGAAGTAGGATTTGAAGAACCTTGATGACAAATCAAAAATCGAGACGTACTAGGAAGTTGTTCTCGTAATTTAGGTGCCTATAATACATCCTTCCCGAGGAAATTATATGCAGGCGTAAAATTGGAAGAACTTTGATGATTTCTCGAAAATTGAGTGGTAATAAAAAGTTGTTGTGGTAGTGCAGGTGCCTACAATACACTTTCCCCGGAAAAGTTATATCCAGAAGTGAAATTTTAAGAACTTTGATGACTTATCGCAGATCAAGACGTACTAAGAAGTTGTCTTTGTATTCCAGGTCCCTAAAATACATCTTCCTCCTGAAAATTATATTCAGAAGTAAGATTTGAAGAACTTTGACAATTTATCAATGATCGATATGTACTAGGAAGTTGCCCTGGTAGTCTAGGTACCTGTAATACCTTTTCTACTGAGAAATTGCATTTAGGAGTAACATTTGAAGAAATTGGATGATAGTTCAAAGATCGAGACATACTAGGTTTTCCTTGTAGTCCAGGTGCCTATGATACATCTTCCTCTGGGAGAATTGTATTCAGGAGTATTTAAAGAATGTTGATTTTTTTGTTTAAAACCGAGACGTACTAAGAAGTAGTTCTGGTAGTCCAGCTGCCTGTAGTACATCTTCCCCGGAAAAATTGTATTCAGGAGTAAAATTTGAAGAATTTTGATTTCTTGAAAATCAAGACGTACTGAGAAGTTGCCCTGGTAGTCCAGGTGCCTATAATTTATTATAAATATAATTATAATAAAAAACATATTCCCCAGGGGAATTGTATTCAGGAGTAAAATATAAAGGTCTTGGATGATTTTTCGAAAATCGAAGGGTACTAACAAGTTTTCCTGGTAGTCCAGGTGCCTATAATACACCTTCCCGGGAAAAATTGTATTCAGAACTAAAATGTAAGGAACTTTGATAATTTATCACAGATCAAGACGTACTAAGGAAGTTTCCTTGTAGTCCAGGCGCCTAAAATACATTATCCCCGTGAAAGTTATATTCAGAAGTAAGATTTGAAGAACTTTGATGATTTATCAAAGATCGCTACGTACTAGGAAGTTGCCTTGGTAGTCTAGGTACCCGTAATACATTTACCCTAGAGAAATTGCATTCAGGAGTAAAATTTAAAGAACTTTAATGATTTGTCGAAGAACAGGACGTACTAAAAAGTTGTCCTAGTCATCCATGCAGAACTGAGATTTAAAGGACTTTGATGATTTACCATAGATCTAGACGTAGTAGGAAGTTCTCCTCGTAATCTATGTACCTAAAATACGAAAAAGCTTTCCTGCTAGATCAGGTGCCTAATGTACAACCTTCCCGGAAAAATTGTACAGAAAATTGTATATTAGGGAAGTAAGATTTTTTCTTGAAGATCGTCAAGTACTAAGAAGTTATCCTAAATTGAAACCATGGAAGAAGTTCATTCGCCGCGCCTGGCAAGAATTACTCTCCAACCCCCTGGGTCCCTATCATTCTAGACAGCTCGCGTCCTTATACACAAAATAGATGTTCCGAATAAAATCACTCGCTTCTTATTTGCAAAACTAATTTAATTTTAGGATTAGTACATGTATTTTGCAATACATTGTTTTGTAAGCATTAATTAATTTTGTTACAAGTGCGGCACTGGGGTCTCATTTCCACACCACCCATTAGGTAGGATTTTTGGTGCGATTTTTTATAGTGGTTCCCCCTTGGGCCTACACCGCTTGTTTTTGTTCAAAATACTCCTCAAAAACAACGTCTTCGAATATGTCTTCGTCTTCATCAAGGATCTCTTCTTATGCATCTGGACTACCTTAACCTTGGCATTTAAGGCACATGACTGAACATCCTTAAACAGCTTTCCGCAGTCCGTTTTGCATTACTGAACCATTAAACTCATGAAGCTTGTGGGAGCTGGTGCTTCGGTTGTAGGAATGGGTGATAAGCTGTTACTATGTTCTTACCGTCTCTTTCTTAGTTAAGTTTTTTATGTTCCAATCCGCGTTGTCATAAATGTAGTGAAAAAATGAATTTATGTCTATATTGGATTTCCATGATTTAACAGCAGATGCTTCGAGTATCATGACATTCTTGTAGCTTGAACAGAAACCCAAAACTTCGTTTGCATTTACAATTGTTTTTCACGCAGTTTTTCTAAACAGAAATACCGCCACAGAATTTAATACGCATGAAAGTAATGAGCGAGGTCGTTTTGCTGCAGTTATTGTACGGCCGATGGCTATAGGCTTTTTTTTGGCATTCACCCTCTATGACAACTAGACCGATGAACGTTAATTTTTTGACCTAAAAACTGTCTTACTTACACTTCCGTTTTTTACAAAATTTTCTTAAAACCAAACCTCAAAAACTAACAACCATTCGCACCTTGTCTCTAAGACCGCTCGCTCTTATGGCCTTGCCTTCCTCGCTTCGCCTCGCCTCGCACGCATGTTCCAACTTTCTCGCTTTGTCTCGTATTGCCAAACTCTGCCTCCGCGGCTCATACCTAATACTTATCTACTATTTACAATATTTACATTTCCCTCATATCTACTTCCTCACATATTTGCAATCTTTCCTCCTTCCTTCCTCTTCCTTATTCCTTTTCTTTTTCTATATCTTACCCAACACCCCCTTCACCCAAACTACGGCCCTTGTCACTCTCTCTTTTATATGACCATCTACTCTCCCATTCATCCAAAACACGAAGCCCAGGTACACAAACGCGTTTACCATCTGCACGGCCTTTCCCCTTCACATCCACAAACTTTCCTTATCCCTTCCACCTCCTTTTCTCAACAACATAACATTGGATTTTTCCGCATTTAGCTCTAACCTATTCTTATCCAGGTATCTCCAAAGCCTCTTTATCATCTTCCTTAAGGCCCCCTCACTCTTTGCTAGCAACACTATGTCATCTGCATACGCGAGTGACCATATCCTAACCCCCCTCCTCCTACCCTAACTGCTCCTACCACTCCGGCCTCTAGCTTACTTTCTATATCCACGATTTAAATCGCAAAAAAGCGTTAGGCTAAGTGTACACCCTTGCCTCAACCCCCTATCTATCCAGAAACCCTCCAAAATTCCCCTTCCTTCTCTCACTCTATCTTTCGTCTCTTCATATACCTCCTATACCCTCTCGATCAGGCCTCTCTCAACTCCCTTCGCCTCCATTGCCCTCAACGACCTCCTCATGACCACCGAAGGGAACGCGCTTTTGAGATCCACAAAAAGCGCCTACACTTTTGAACCATCCTCCACTAATTCTCTATCCACCACGTACTGCAAGACGTACCTATTGTCGATAGATATCATCGATCCTCTTGACATCCTTTCGCAGCCTATCCGCCGACACCATCGCGCACACGTTGTACGCCCTATTCATTAGCGTTATCTCTCTATAATATTCCTGCCTATCGCTATCCCCTTTCGTATACAGTGGCACTATCGACCGCTCCTTTCACCCTCTTGGAAATCCCTTCCGCCTCCATAGTTTCTTCAGTAACCCATTCAGCCTTAGACCTTCTCAACTTCCTTATCTGCTTATTTACCTCCTCGTCATTCAACTCCTTTTCATCTACCTCCCTCGTTCTTCTAATCCCCTCATCACTCATCCGTGAATCTAAACCTGAAACAATTCTTTAAAAAAATCGCCCCATTCCTCATTCCCTATCTTCTCGCTCATCCCCACCTTGCATTTCTTAAACCTATTTACTATTTTCTACACGTCCTCTTCTGACTTGACACTTCTCAATACCTCTTCCAGATCTTTCTCCTTTCACTGCTCTTTCGTCTTACACATCAACCTGAACTTCTTCCTCATTACTGCATACTCCTCTCTTCTCGCCGTTTCCTCTTTCAACTTTTTGTACTTCCTTTCCACCTTTCTTTTAGCTATTTTTAAATTCCCTATCTCATCACAGCTTTACCACTATTTTCTTTTTTTTCCAAATACCTTCTGTTTCAGATCCACCCATATCTCTTCCACCGACTCCCCTTCAAAGCGTACTTTCCCTAGCTGTTCGTGATACTTCTCTGTTCTCTGTTCGATGTTGCTCTGAGTCTACCCTTTCTTCTATTGCGAATTTCTCTGTCTCCCCCCAGCCTTGCATATTCATGACCACATAGTCTATCATTGATACCCCCACCTTGATCGCATACGTGTATACTCCCTCTTCGTTCCTTGTTACCATACCATTCGCCACCGCCCAGCCTCCATCCTCCATTCAGTCCCTTAGAATCTCCCTCTCTTAATTTATGACCTTATCCTTCGATCTTCCTCCAAAAATCTCTCATTCGCTGTAGAGGCCCCCTTTTCTCCCCATTCTCGCATTAAAGTCCCCTCCCCGTACCACCATACCCTCCACCCCAACGCCTATGAAGTCTTCCATCGTTTCCTTAATCCTTACCATCCCTATTGCATACTGTTACAATCTTGCTCATACTTATGGGAATCAGTTAATGTTAGCGAAAATGCCAAACAAAGTGTCAGAATCGTGAAAGAAAATGGACACATTTTGCGCGAAGAAAATGCTTTACTTCTACAAAAATTCCGTAAATTTTTAGATACAGTTATAGAGAGTGAAAAAGTGATACTGAAACATTACAAAAGAGGTATATACCCAGCGGCCATGTCATATAACTGCTGTAACACGACCTCGCTCACTTCTTTCATACGTATTACATTACCTGGCGGTATTATGATTTAGAAAAGTTGCGTAAAACACTATCGCAAATGCAGTTGCATCTTTAGGTTTATGTTAAATCTACAAGAATGTCGCGATATTCGGAGCATCTCCTGTTAAACCTTATTCACCAATTTACACAACTGAAGCACCAGCTCCAATAAGCTTCATGAACTTGATTGTTTTCTCATGCAAAATGGGGTGCAGAAATTTATCAAGATGTGCAAAAGCTGTTTTACTATGTTCAATCACGTGCTTCTACTGGCGAGGTGATGGTTGTCTTAAGGCAGAGGAAGAGATCATTGATGAAGAAGATATAATTGATGATCAGCTACATTATTAGGTGTGAAATATTCATTCTCAAGGTCAAAACTTTTTTAACACTGACATGCTGCACTATCTAACTAATTTTTAACAATTACAAGTAGATTGGGCCTACAGGGGGAAGCACAATGAAAAAATTCATAGAAGACAACACATCATGAGTGGAGTGGAAATGAGATCTCACTGCTGAGTTTAAAAAAAAAACCAATAACACTTCAAATTAATGTACCGCAAAATTCATTTAGTGTCCCTTACGGGACCGTGATTTAAAGAAATTCTTAATTTTTTTCCTTATATAAACACCATTGAGCCCTATCACTATGAAGGATTTTTATCTGTCGCTGTGAGTAGGGATCGATTCTCCAACCCCTCTGTTCCTCACCATTCTAAAGGAGTAGCGTCGTTGTGAGTACTACGTTCTGTAACTATATTCTAGTAATTTTTTTTCCATGCGATTGCATAGCTTTCACAACATTCAGGTCGATATGAGTATTTTTCCCAATTACCTATACAATCATCCTTGAGCGACATAACTATGCAGGAATTACATTTGCAGTTATTTGCAGAAATTGCTTCTCCAACCTCCTTGGCCCTCATTATTCTAGAGAGATTGCGTCGCTATGAGTATTTTCCGTAATTACCTATACAATTCACCTTGAAACCTATCACTATGGAGGAATTCCATCTTCCGTTGTCGGCAGGAATTGCATCTCCAACCCACTTGGCCTTTATCATTCTAGAGAAATTGCGTCGCTATGAGAATTCTTTTTGTAATTACCTATACAATCAACCTTGAAACCTATCACTATGGAGGAATTCCATCTGCCGTTGTCGGCAGGAGTTGCATCTCCAATCCCCTTGCCTCTTAACATACTACAGAAATTGCGTCGCTATCAGTATTTTTCCTAATTACCTATGCAATAATCCTTGAGCCCTATGACTGTGGAGCAATTTCATCTGCCGTTGTCGGTGGGAATTGCTTCTCCAAACCCCTTGGCGCTTATCATTCTAGAGAAATTGCGTCGCTATGCGTATTTTTCCTAATTACCTATACAGTCATCATTGAGCCGTATCACCATGGAGGAATTCCATTTGCTGTCATTTACAGGAATTGCTACTACAACCCCCTTGGCCCTTAACATTTCAGAAAAAATTGCGCCGCTATGAGTATTCTTCCTCATTACCTACACGATTATGTTTGAGCCCTATCACTACGGAGGAATTTCATCTGCCATTATTGGCAGGAATTGCTTCTCCAAACCCCTTGGCCCTCATCATTCTAGAGAAATTGGGTCGCTATGAGTATTTTTCCCAATTACTTGTACAATCATCCTAGAGCCGCATAACTATGGAGGAATGTCATCTGCCGCTGTGCGCAGGAATTGCTTCTCCAACCCCCTTGGCACTCATCGTTCTAGAGGGATTGCGTTGCTATGAGTATTTTTCCTAATTACCTATACAATCATCATTGAGCCCTATCACCATGAAGGAATGTCATTTGCCAATATTTGTAGGAAATGCTTCTCCAACCCCCTACCCTTGGCCCTCATCAGTCTCGAGAAATTTCTTCGCTGTCAGTATTTTTCCTAGTTACCTATACAATCATAATTGAGCCCTATCACAATGGATGAATTTCATTTGCCGTCATTTACAGGAATTGCTACTACAACCCCCTTGACCCTTAACATTCTAGAAAAAATTGCGTCGCTATGAGTATTCTTCCTCATTACCTACATGATTATCTTTGAGCCCTATCACTACGGAGGAATTTCATCTGCCATTATTGGCAGGAATTGCTTCTCCAAACCCCTTGGCCCTCATCATTCTAGAGAAATTGCCTCGCTATGAGTATTTTTCCCAATTAACTGTACAATCATCCTTGAGCCGCATAACTACGGAGGAATGTCATTTGCCGTTGTTCGCAGGAATTGTTTCTCTAACCCCCTGGGCCCTCATCATTCTAGAGGGATTGCGTCGCTATGAGTATTTTTCGTAATTACCTATACAATCATCCTTGAGTC